>JACGTJ010001766.1:7141-22158 GCA_014858695.1 Chrysomya rufifacies | reverse complement strand
ATATATATGTATGTAAATGTATATACATATATTTAATAAAAATAAAAAAAAAACACAATAATTATGAAAACTTAAATTGTTATAAAATATAAAAATAAACTAATAATATTAAAATACAAAAAATAGTACTACAATTTATTATTATAATAATAATATGTATGTTTGTATGTAATTTATATATTTTTTAATACATATTTGTGTATGTATGTATGTAGTTAATTATGTACATTTGTTTGTTGGTAAGTTAATAATATTTTTTTTTTGTATTTTTGTTTTTTTTATACATATTTAAACTTGCTACTAATTGTAAGAATTATAATAATTTTTTTTATGTTTTATGAAAATTTTAAGTAAAAAAACAAAAAACTTTAAAAAATTATAACAATAACAAAAGAAAGAAAAAATATTTAAATAAAAAAAAAAAGAAATAATAAAAATTCATTATTTTTAAGGCAATTTTGAGTGAAATTTAACTAAATTTTGTTTTTATTTTTTTAGGATTTAACGAAAAATTAAAGAAATAATTTAACAAACTTAAAATAAAATAAAGAAAAATTATTAATAATTCTTGATTTTTTTTTCAAATTTTATACATTTTCTTTTAAAGTTTTAAAGAATTTTTAAGTTTATTTTTTTTTTGTTTTGTATTTTAAAGCCTTATAAATTGTAATTTTCTTAAATATAAATTTGTTGTAAATTTTATGCTACTTTTTTTGTTATTGTTGTTAATTAATAGTGTTTTTTTGTTTTTATTTTATTATAAATTATTCAATATTAGTTTGTGTCCAAAGTTTTTTTTTTTAGTTATTTTTTTATTTTTTTATAAAGTGATTTTTTTTTAGTTTTTTTAGACTTAAAAATAATTAAACTTAAAATTACTATCACAGCCATATTTTGAAATTAAACAAATTCTAAATTCTTAATAAATTACTACTTGTTCAAAAAATGTTTTTCCTTTTTGCTTTTTTTGTATTGTTTTTAGGTTTTTGTTTTTTTCGACCATAATTGTTTTGTTTAAATTTGCAACAAAAATTGTTTATATTGAGGCTTTTAATTGTTACTTGTTGTTTTATTTGTTGGTTTTTGAATTACTCCAAATACTAATTGCACTTTTTTTTTTTGGAAAAAAAAATTAATAAATTTTTACATAAAATACTGATTTTCTTTTAAGTTTAGAAAACAAACAAAACAGGAGTAAATAACAATTTAATACAACACTGGGTTTTTCTTTTCTTTTGTTTTGATTTACCTTTTCCGTTATGTTAAGTTTATTTTTGAGGTTTTGTCAAAAAGAGAACATTTAAGGGGATGAGAATTTCTCAATTAAATTATACAGTGAGGGGAATAATAAGTAAAAGTGAAACCTTTTGTTTTTGTTTATTTTTTTTTTTTTAAGAAAAATTATAAAATTTTTGTTGTTGTTTTAAAGAATGACTAGGAAACTATTGGCTATTGTTGTTTTAAATTTGTTTTTTGATTTTGTTGTTATTTAAACAAGCTAAGATTTAGTAACTTAAATTTTGTTTTAAGCCAGTTTCTTAAGAGTATTTGTTTGTTTGTTTGTTTGTTGTTTGCTTTAATTAGTTTTAGAAATTTGTTTAATGTTCATTGTTTTTCATTTCTTTTTAGTTTTCTTGTATGTTTGTTTTTTGTTTGTTTTGACTATAAATTCTTTGATTATTAGTAAATAATTTTTTTTTTTTTAGATTTACAGAAAATTATAATATTTTATAATTATTCATATAGCAAAATTTTGTATATATAAGATGAAGCTTTTGTTTTTGTTATTTTAATTATTATTTTAACTAAAATTATTTAACTTATATACATTTAATTGTATTAAATATAATATTTATATATATAAAGTATGTATTATGTATTAATATTAATAATAAAGTATTCCATTTTGTAATGTATGTATCAATATATATTTTATAATTATATATATAAAGCAGCATTTAAGTATATAATATTTAAGCTTTTTTAACTACAATATTTTGTTTTGTGTTTTTTTTTCTTTTAAATTAAATTAAGATTTTTATTTTATTAATTGTTTTTTTTAATAAATACAAAAAGAAATTAAACAGAATGTTTGTTTTTGTTTTAGGAAAATTAAATTTAGCTAACAAATGTTAAGCTTAAAAAAACTAAATATTTTCTTTCAATTCATTGTTTAATTTAATTACAAAATTAACTAAATTTAAACAGCAAATTGTATTTGCTGTTAATTTTTTTCTCTTTCTTTTTCTCTTATCTTTAACTTTCTAATCTCTAGGATATTTTTTCTTGTCTATAACTAGAAAATTATAATAATTAATTATAATAATAAAAAAAAACTTTACTGAAACTTTCATGTTTCCAAAGAGGTAACTACTAAATTATGAAAAACATTAGCCGATTCACTCATCATGGCTGCCTGGCCACATGAATCACTGCCCACACTAGGTGTTGGACTGGGTGAACCCAAACGTAAAGCATCCATAATAACTTCAAATTCTTTTTGATTTTGATTCAAATCAAAATCCAATTCCAAATCACCAGATGTTGTCGACATTTTTTGACGTTTCGGCGATAGACTACCCACATTAACAATATCCAAAGGACAATCATCTATGGCCGATATTAAACGTTGTGGTGGTATATAGAATTGTGATAAAGCCTCTCTTACCAAACGATCACTTTCATCTTCACTGCGCTGACGTTTACGTGATGATATAGCTTTTTCGAGTTGTTCAGCACCTTGTGTGATTTCTGGATCTATTAAGGGCATTGGTGAATTGATAGCATTCAATTCACGATCTAAGATTTCTAAATCATTATCGATATTACTTGTCATTAGTGGGCGTTTTCTTGTGGGTGATGTTGGTATTGTTTGTGTTTCATTATTATTGTTGTTGTTGTTGTTACAGCTGCTGGTATTATTATTGTTGTTGTTATTTTTCTCAGGTGAGGTGTTGTTGTTTGTTGTTAAATTAAGAGAGGATTCTGTGGAATTTTGTTGTTGTTGTTGGAGATTTGTATTGAGAATACATGATGAATTTTCAGTTTTATCTATGGAATTATTATTATCATTTTGTGCTAATTTATTGGAAGGTTGATGATTGGAATTATCAATGCCACAACTATTATAGGGATTGAATATATTGTCTCTGGCTGATTCGGGTTTATTTTCAGTTCTGCAAAAGAAAAATGAAAAAATAAAAATTAATATGAAATTTTAATAAAAATCTTACAATTATAAAGACAAGAGAAAGAACTAACGGTAAAAAGACATAAAGAGAGAGAGAGAGTGTGTGTTATTTGTTCCTAACAGGAATTTCAAAGAATCTCAGGAAATTTCAAAATCAACCGCAAATTCCCAAAAGAGTTTTAGTTTTAAAAGCATTTGTTTTAAGCTTTAAAGCACGCTTGGTTTAAGTTAAGTTTTATTAGATCATAATGAAAAGTATTAAGTAAGAATAATTTTATATTTAATTTGTTTTTTTCTTGCTAACAGTAAAAAGCGAAAGTTTTTTGTTTGTAATTGTTGTTAGTTTTCTTTAAAGTATTTCTTTGAGGTAATGTATTTGTTTAAATGTGTGTATTTGTTATTTCGATTTTATTGTTATTTTTTTTTTAATTATTTAGCTTAAGCTTTAAAACAATTTTCACTTGAGTGGCCGAGAAAAAAAAAATAAAAATTAAAACAAGAAATACAAATATTTAAAATGTTATAAAAATAACATAAAATATATAAAATGCTTTCGTATATAAAGCTTTTTAATATCAATTTATGTATAATTTATTACTAAGAAAAACCCAAAAAAAAAAAAGAAAAGAAAATATTAAGAAATTAAAACAACTTCCTTTTAACAGAAAATTGTTAAAATACATGAAATATTGAAAAGGGCAACACCCCCTCCAAAAAAAAAGAAAGCTCTATAAAAAAAAATAACAAAAGTTCTTGATTTTAACTAACCTTGAACCAAATACAAAATTTAAATGACCTTAAACTAAAAAATATAAACAGAAAATCATAAAAAAATATACAAATTATTGTAATGAATACCCTTAATGTTATTTTTTTCTTTATTATACAAAAAAAAATTGACGAAATTATTTTAAAATGTCATTGAATTTGTCTATTAAAATTAACTCACGTGTTGATATCATTTCAAGAGAAATGTTGAAATAATAATATTATTAAAATTGAATTTTAAACTCTCATTAAAAACCCAAAAAGCCAATGTCGTTTATTGACTTTAAAACAAAACATCATAACAAAAACACAATAAAATATTTAAAAAACAATTGTTAATATTTGATTTTTTTTTTGTAGTTAAGATTATTAATAATATCTAGTATTATAAAACTTTAAAAATTTTTTATTTGTTTTTAACTTTTTTATTATAAATAAACCGCTATTAATTTAAAAATATCAGTTGTTTACATATTTCTATTAGCAAAATAGTTAATTTGTCATAAACGACAGACAAACCGACAGACTGACTGACTGACTTACTGTCATTTAGTTAGAGGGTCCAAATACAAAAAAGGTTTTTATTTGAGATCGGTTCCTACAAGTGGCAGATAAGCACAAAATGATTTTCTTTTTCTATTTTGTTTTGTTGTTCGTATGTGTATTTTTTCTGCTACAATTTTAGTGGGTATTCTATCATACTATATGTAAATGTGTATGTGTGTATGTATGTATGTATGTTTATATATTTGTTAATATTAGTAAAATCGTTGTCACTCTATATAAGGTAAACGCGTGCTAAATAGAACCTTGACTTGCTTAAGTTTTTGTGTTTTGTGTGTAAAAAAAAAAAAAACAAAAAAAAACAAAAATGAACAAAATAAAATAAATTATAAACATTTGGTTGGTTAAAGTTGTTGTTGTTTTATTGTGTTTTTTTTTTCTAAATGTTTGAATGATTTGATGTTTAGGTGTTTGTACTCAGCTTTTTGTGTGTTAATGAACTTCTGCGGTGTCAATTTTGATTTTAACCAAAGAATTATTATTAATCAAGAATTTTTTATATAAAAAATAAAAAAATCTTTATATTAAATCAGAAATTATTAAATGATTTTCATACAAAAACCAAAAAATATATGTTTTAACTGACAGTTTGTTAACTAAATAATAACAAAAATAAATAAATAAACAAATACAAATATTATTTTGTTGCTAAGTCATATAAAATATAACAGAGAATTTTTAGCAAAAAGTAAAATTGTTAAACAAATTTTGACACTTTTATTCTGAAGAACAAATTTGTTATTTAAACCTAAATTAACTTTATTTAACGAAGAAGGTAACTAGACCTCAGACAATTATTATAAAGAGATGTAACAACTAATGTAAAAATGAACAAACAAGAGTTAGCTATTAAACTCTCACAAACTCTCTCCGTTATTAGTGATATTTTAATGAAAAAGTGTTGCCAGTGTTAAGGTTATTAAAACAAATCACAATAAAGCCATTCAAAAGAGTTGCCATTATTTCTTTTTTTTACAATTTAAAACTAAATTTTATGGAAAATTTAAAATCAAAAATAATAAATCAAATACTCTTTAAAATAATAAAGACAATACTTTATTTATAAATAATAATGTTCAATTATATAGATTTATGTTTGTAAGTAAATTTTGATTACTTTTCATTTCAATATGTATTTCAAAAAATCTTATATAAAAAAAACTCTTGACAAATCTATTACTAATAAACACAAACCCCCTTTTTTCTCTCAATCTCTCAATAAAGCAAAGCATAATAGCAATTTTGTTGTTGTTTTCTATATGTTATGACACCCAAAACACACAAATCTAGTCAACCGCAAACTAAATCTAAAAAGCTTTAAATGATTTTGCATCCAAGCAACACTAACAACAACGACAATAATGTTGGTCTACTATAAGTAATAACATGAATTCCGCTTTATATTTTCCTATACAAAAAAATAATATAACGAGAGTTAGCAGAAAAATTTATTTAAAAAATTACAAGTTATGTAAAAATTTCAAATTATTTTAGATTTAACCTCGTATAAAGAAATATTTTAGTTTCTTTGCCTTTGAGTTTTTATTTTATATTTTCTCTTATTTGCCAACAACAGTTTTTTTTTTTCTCAACTACCGACACATGTTGATAACAAAAAAAAGCTAAAGGATGTAAAGAGCAGACGGGCGGTTGGGTAGAGTACGAAAACATTTTATTTTGTAAAATTTATATATATGTATGTATGAATTATATATATATTAAATTCCCATACAATCTGCCCCCTTTTAGTGTAATACAAACAGAATGAATAAAGAAAGCAACAAAAAACAGTAGTGTTAGTGTTAGTATGGGCCAGCAGAAGAGCAGCAGCAATAGCAACAAAGTTGTCAGGCTTCCCTGTATATAATTTTCGAAAATTTATGGCTATTGTTGGTTTGACTGTTTGGCGCATGTTGTTAGCGCGAGTGTATATGTATTCAAGTGTACTACTTTAAGGTGCTGTAATGTGGGGGGCAAAAAAAAGAAAAACTAACATAACGTAAAAGCCCGTTTAATTCAATGTACTTTACTTTTTGGTTCAGTTCAGTGTTTATAACATTTGAATGCTATCAAGGGGGAAAACAAATAAATAATAAATAAAAAAAAGCTTAGTACAAAAATTGCTATAAAATTCAACAAATATTTTTTGTTTGTTTGTTTGTTTCAGTTATCATTTAGTATTTTTTATTTTTGTGTTCAGACTTTTTGATATTTTGTGTGTTGAGTATGATGTTGCTATTTATTTGTTGGTTTGTTTGTTTATTTATTTAAGCAGGTTAAATACCGATTTAATAGATACAAATTTTAAAATAAGTACAAAAAGACAAATGAGTAGCTCGCATATTTGTAATGAAATTGATTTTGAACATAAAACATACAAAATTTAAATATAAATTTAATCGTTTTTATCATAAAAATAAACTTAATTTAATATAGATTAAGTCAAATAATCTAAGCTTAACATAGCTTTATTGGCCAGTTAAAATAATATTAATTCGAAATCAATTTATTTTCTTTTATTTTTATTATTAGTTATTTAACTGTTTGTTATACATGTTTAGGTGTTGCCATAAATTTATCAAGAAATTCAACTCTGATTTAAAAATTTCTTATGGCAATGCTGCCAGCGAAATTTTATACTTTTAATTTCAGACTAAAATAAAAACGAATTTTTGTTACTTAAATCAAAATTAAATATTGTTATCGATTAAGTCAACTCTTTGTTAAACTAAGTTTAACTCTAGAACAAAAAATCTCTGCCTAAAGAAAGAAAAACTTGAAACAGTAGTTAGAGTAACAAAAACAATGCACTTAATATTTTAAACTTAGTGTTTGGCTGGGTGGGGGAGATTTTGCGAGTGTTAGAGAAAGAATTTGTTGTTGTTGTTTTTCAAATAGCAAAACACAGAGCAAACAAAAATGTATGAAGAAAAAAAAAACAAGAGTGTAAAAAAGTGAGTGACTTAATGATGAGTTTGTGTTGTTTGTTTATTTTATTCATAATATGTAGGTATACAAGTATATATGTATGTATGAATGTATGTTATATAGATATATTTAGACGTGTGTTAAGCTAAGTATTTATAATGTTTACGTTTAGCTGAAAGTGTATTACTTTTTTTGTATTATTGTTATTATTGTTTAGTATTACATGCTTGTTATGATGGTTGTTTATTTGTTATTATTGTTTACGTTTATTGTTATTAGTTGTTGTTGTTTTTGTTTCGTATTTCTTTTAATTTATCCTAACAAGAAATTTTAATTTAAAAAAGAGAAATTATTTGCTAAGATTTTTAGCTAATAAACAAATGAAACTTTATTTTTAATAAAATATATTTAATAAAACAATTTCTTTTAATTGTCATAAAGCTTTTAATAATAATACTCATAGTATACTTTATGGCGTTTTAACATTTGCTAAAAATATTTATGTAGGAGGAAGTAGAACAAAGTAAACAGAAACATACATTCATTGTATGAGTTTCATTCGCTTATTTGCACCCTTACGAAGACATTAAATGAAAGTAAATGTTATTTTGTAGGATGTATGTATGTATGTACATACATATATATGTATGTATGTAGCATATCTATCTAACAAATGCCAAACGTTATAAATAAATATTTAAAGGCCAATATGTGGGTTGTAGGTGTAATAGTTTATGAGAAAAATAAATACACCAAAGTTTTATTTAAAAGGAAAAAACAAACATTTAAAATCACATTTATAAAGTTTTAAACATTATTATTTTTTCTTAAAATAAGAAATGAATTAGCTTTTCTTTTATTTTTAAAATAAATTTCTTTTAATTATAAACCTTATGGTTCCTCTTAATATTTTTGCCTTTTAAAATAAATTAATTGCTTTTCTTAAAAAAACACACAAATACTTTTGCATTTATTTTTGTAAACACCAACACTTTACTTTGTGTTATATATAAAGCACACAAAAAGAAAGAAAAAATTTGTAATAAAACTCATAATTTCTATAAAATTACCTACTCCCTTCAATTTGCCGCGCTCTCACTCTATCATTTACAAAATTTTCTCATACCCAAAACATAAAATCCCCCAAAAATATGCTAAAGAAAACTTAAATGCTCTTCTCTGTTAAAAATTCTCTATTTTCATAGTAAAAAAATATAAAATAGTTCGTTCGTGTGCTTATAACGATGATGATGATGCCGACAAGGAATTCTACTGCTACTACAATTACATTTAAACTTACATTCTAATTCTACTAAGCTTACGTTGTTTAAATAGCCCAGCAAACATTTTCAATTATCTGCAGAGGAAATAACATTATTTTAGTTGATTTAAACATTTTGTTGGGTTGTTCTTTTCTTTTTTTTTTTCTTTCTTTAATATTGTTGTTGTAATTCAGGTTCTAATGTACATATGTTTGTTATCTGTGTATGTGCATGGTAAAAGTCGGTCTCTGTGTTTTGTTACGTTGACTGGTTAGTTGGTTTTGTTGGTTCTTTACAACCTTGATTGGTAACATAATGGTTTTTACTTGCTTTTAAGTATGACACTCATACAAATATAATCTTAGTCGACTGTTTTTATTTTCTCGCTTTTGATTTTGATGGAAAACAAAGCAAATAAAGTGAGTGTGTGTGTACGTGTAAATTATTAAAGGATGTATGATTTGATTATTAAAAATGTCTGTGTATTTGTTTTCTTCTTCTAATATTAAAAAAGTTAAACTTTTTGTTGTTGTTTTAATTTATGCAAATAACTGGCGTTATTAGATTGAATTTTATATTGTTGCTTTTAATTGCTATTTTTTGCTAAAAATAATTGTTGTTAATATTAAAACATAAGGGAATTATGATTATCTAAAAATTTCATTTTTTTTTTTTTTTTGGAAATTTAAATAAAATTTGAGCTCAAAATTGATTAAACAAAAAATTTTAATTTTTTTTATAAAGGTTTTAATTAAAGCAAAATTTATTTAAATTTCAGCAATTTTAATTTGTTGAACATTTTGTAAATTGAAAAGGAGAATTGTGAATTTACGCTTATACCGGGAATTTCCACTAGGAACAAATAACTAATTTAATTTTTGAAATTGTATAGCTAAACAAATAGGAAAAAAGTTTAATTAGTGTTTAATATTTCCCAGGAAATTGGCATTAGTTTTAAAATTTCCCGGGATTTTGGAAGTATCTTGAAAAATAATATCTCCAAAACTAAACTCTAGCTTCTAAATATTTAAATTTTAACTACAAACATTAAAAATTTTGAATCTTTATAAAAATATTTCTTACATAATGAATTTTGTAAAAATATCTTTAACCTCAAATTTTTTTATATCCGTTTAAATTGTAAACAAATAAATTGTTTCATTATTTATTTAAATTTTTAATATGCGTTAAATTTTCCAATTATCAATCACTACTCATTTCTTTTCAGTTTTTTTTTTTTTTAATATTTTTTTCAATTCAATTTTTTTATGGGAGTGGAGACAACAAGAACAACTACAAAAAGTTGGGGTAAAAAAAAACAACAGTTAAAGAGTGTCAATAAATAAACCAACAAATATACACACACTCACTTATACACAACTTAATACACACACACACACTTGACAACTTAATTGATTGATGGTTGGGGCTGGATGGTTTGGCTGGCTCGATTGGTTAAGTTGGTTGAATTGGCTTGTGCCATATAACACAGACATTGGTGTTTATATACATATTTGCAAAAAACAATATACATACATACATAAAGATTAAAGGAAAAAAAAATCCCTTAAAAATAAAACAAACAAACAAAAAAATCCCACAAAAATAAAAGTAAAATTACTAGATTAAAGAAAATAAAAAACAGCAAACAATGTGGTAACTCTTTAATTAAGTGTGAAGTTAACAATACAAATTAGATTTTCATGGTTGAAATAACATTAACAAATTATTTAAGAAATAAATTTTATATACGTTAAGAAGATTATACAAATTATTAAAAATTTTCTTTTAATTGTTAATCTTAACAAAATAAGTATTAGTACATTAAGCTTTTCAAGTTATTAAATCTTCATTTAGATTCTAAATTCAAAAGCTATTAATTAATTATCAAAAACTTTTCTTAGTTTAGAAATTTTGGCAAAAAAATAGACTCTTCTTTTTTAAACCACACAAAGTCAAAGTCATTTAAGGGGAAACATGTTTGGCTTTTTTAAGTAAAATAACAAGACAAAATAAAACTAAAGATGATGTTAAAATCAAAATATAAAATAAAAATCTTCAAAGCCAAAACTAATCTACACAAAAACACACTTAAAGAAACAACAACAAAAACTCTTTTTTTTTTTAATGAAACTGCAATTCAACTTACAACTTTAAAAAAAAAAAATAAAAACGAAATGAAAATACAAATCAGCAACAGTCTCATTTAACAAATATTATACTATATACCCAGTACATTTCATATAATTGTGTATATGTAGCATATAACCAAACTCATACTCTTTAGTTTTTCATTTCTTACTGAATTTCCAGCAAGTTTACACGAGCCATAGTAGTCGACATCATCATCATCATCATCATTTACACACAATTCACGTCGCCAACTTTTCTCTAGCCCACAAAATATTGGGAAGTTAACGAAAAACTATATGGCAACAACAACAATAACAACAAAAACAATAATGTCTTGTATAATTTTACAATCTAAAAAGCTTCTACTGAAAAATAAAATAAGCAAAAAATATATATACATATAAATATATTTTGTAGAAAAAAAAAAGAAAAACGTCTGTAGTTTTACACAAAAAAATAAAGCAAAAAGCTAAGACTATGAAATGCACATGAAGTTTGACTATATAGTTAAAAAACACAGGCAGACTACTGGCTATATATATATATATATAGTAAATAGAAAAATATCCAAAATGAACAAAAAATAATAATAATTGTTAAGGAAAATTAGTTTGAAGTTTTAGTTTTCAAACGTTTTCTTTTGTAAAAAAAACAAACAAATTTTTTAAAAGGATTAAGTTTTAATTATTAATAATCTAAGTATAGTACTAAAAATATATTTAATAATACAAACTTTACAAGAAAATGCTTTTTAATTGTTGGTTTTAAAAGAATAGTATTTCAAATTTAGCGATTTTAACAAAATAAATACTAGTGTTTAAATCATAACTTTCAGTTACGTAGAGTGTTGTCATGTTCCTCTATTCGAGAGCGAATTTTCATCCAAAATTAATATTGTTGTGATTTTTATTAAGAAATTAGTCATATAAAATGTATAAATGATTCAAAATTGCATATTTTTGTTAAGAATAATTCAAATTTTCAGCTTTTCAGCTATAACTTCAAGAATATTTAACATAAGAAGAAAATATCGACTAGTGTAAACGACAATTTAATATTACAAGAAACTTGCAAATGTCTGATCTCCACATAAGATATTTTGTCTAAAGTCCAGTTATGTATTTTATTAAAAAAAAAATTTGCTTTATCTGGCATCACTTGTCACACATGTCAAATTTGTTTGATTAACTGAATGCTTCAGCGGATTTATAGATGGATTTTTAAAATCTTTCATGTTTTTTTTTTTTTAGCCTTTAGGCATGAGAGTAAAAGAATCACAAAAAAATACAATACATCGTGTAAATCCAGTGTTAGTATTTATTTTGGACAAATTTATTAACTTAGCTTAAATTTAATTTTCTTTTTAATTTAATAAAATTGACATAAAATCCAAAAATAATACCTATAGGTAATAATATTTAATAATAAATAGCATTTATGTGGTTTTATATGTATATTTTTCCATTACCTATATAATTTAACCTCAGACTTTTGTGCTAAAATTAGTTGCCGAAGTAATTTTTTTTTAGGTTTTCAATTAATATGAAAAAAATTTCCATACATTTTATTATAATTATGTATTTAATACATAATATTTACGAAAACGGTGCTAGTATTCTAAAAATTAGTAAATTAGCTTCTTTTTTTCTTCTTTTTAAAATATATGTTTTCATTATTTATTTAATGCATTCATTTCCAAGTCATGTACATACGCGTACTCGTCTATAATTTTTTTGTTTCTTTCTTTTGTTTTCTATATCTCCCTTTTGTTACATTCCTATTGTTTAAGTAGAAATGTTGGCAACATTGAACATTAGCTATAATAAAGAAAAAACAATAACAACAAATAAACTGCCAGTTAGTTTAACAGTCAGCCTGCAAGTTGGCAATAACTACTACTACTGCCACTACTACGTCATTTACAAAAAAATATATATGTATGTATATATTTTGGTATATATTTATCCCCTTTAAATATATACACATGAGGAGCCTTTGGTAGTAACAAAAAATATATACTAACTTACTTTGACTGTCTGGCTTGAAGATGTTAAAACCCAGCAAACTTATTAATATAATTTAGAAGATAATTTTTTCCAGCTAAGTTTAAGTTTAGCTTTTGTTTAATTTAATATTGTCCATATTAAAATAGACAAAAAAAAATATTTTTCTTTAAAAAGTGTTTAATCAATTGTATTTTCTTGTGTACAAGTTTAAAATCATTAAGAATTTACTTAATTACTGTTAAATCCAACTGGCAACTCTAAGTACTGTTAATTGAACAGAGTGTTTAATTAACAGTTTAAATTTTAATAGTATTATGTTAATAGCAAAATAATGTTAAATATTAAACATTAAATTAGATTTTTGTGTATATTGTTTGCTGGGTATTTCAATAGCAAGTTTAGATTTTTATTATTGTTTTGTGTGTTATTGTTACTTCTTTTTTGTAGTTGTAGCTTTTTAATGCTGCAAGTGGAACGTGATCATTTTAACGTTTGTAAATAATAATGATTTATGTATAAATGTATGCATGTACGTATGTATGTATGTACTAGGTAATGTTAAGTCAATGATGAGAAGTTTTAATTTATGTTTTATTAATAAAAGATTTACTATTGCAATTTCTTAATATAAACATTAATAATTATAATATTTTAGTTTTGCAGTATTACAATTAACGGTAAATGTTTGTAACATTTATTAAAGCTTTAAGGGTTTAACACAAAAAAAAAACGTTTAATTGTTGTCTTAGTTAAAATTTAATTAAAATTTGTCTTTAAATTGCTCCTTTTTATTAAGGTTTTTATTTTGTAATTGTTTTTATTGTTATAATATCTTTCCTTTGCTCTTGGGATCATAGTGTTGTTGTAATTTTGAAAAATTACCGTTATTCATGCACAATTTTTTATATCAGTATGTATGTATGTTTGTTGGCTTGTTTGTACAAATGTAGCGTGTGCTTTTTTTTTTGTTTTTTTGAGTATAGAAATTCAAAGCAACAAAAGAGTATGAGAGTACTTTGCTGTAATATAAACATCTCTATGTTTACATTTATAACTACATACATACATACATATATATATTTTGTTTTTGGGGGTCTCTTTTATATTTTGTGGTCTTACTCTGTTGTGATATATGTTTTATTTGTTTGTAATGTTGAAAGTTTCATGGGGTCCTCATTTTTTGTTGTTGTTGTAGCTTGTTCTTTTTTTTAAATTTATATTTTGTTTGTTTGAATTGTTAGCTTGTCTGTTTGTTGTTTGTATCTATGTCTATGTGTATGTTTGTATGGGTTTATGTTGGGTTATTTATTTGGTTTTATTTAAACTGTTGGCAACACACATTTATACATATTTTTTTTGTGTTTTTCTTCTTTTTTTTGGCATGAGCTTGGCCTGAATTTATAATCTTTGTCGTTTTTATTATTTCTTTTTTTGTTTTTGCTTTTGTTGTTGTATTTAGTTTGCTTTCCATTACTTAAATTTTAAGTCTTAAAATATTATTAAATAATCGTGTGTTTTCTTTTCTTTTTTTGCTTTTGCTTTTTATGCTTTTGTGTAATTTTAATTTATTCTAAATTGTGTTTGTGTTTGTTGTTGTTTTTGTTTTGTTCATTTAAAAGTGTTAATTTTGGTTTCGTTTTTGACTTTGACAGCGTGGGGATTTATTGGAAAATATAAATGTAGAACATTTTTGTTGTAAGTAAATTTTTTTCCGTAAAATTTTGCTATTTTATTATAGAATTCTAGCAAAATTTTGAAATTTTACTTTAATTAAGCATTTTCTGTGAATTAGGATTCTAAAGAATTTTAGTTTATTTGTATGACTTAATTATTATTTTCAAACAATTGTTGATTCTCAGAAACAAATACGAGGGCCAAAAGAAACAGTCTTTTGAAAAAAATAAATAAATAAATAAATAAATAAATAAATAAAAAAACATAATAAAAAAATATTTTTTTATTAAAAATTTTAAAAAATTATTAATAAAAAATGATAAATTTTTTGAAAATTTATAAATTTGTAACAAATTTATAATATTTGAAAAATTATATATATTTTTAATTATAAAAATATTAATTTTTTAAAAAATAATAAATTTTACATATTAAAAAAATTAAAATAATAAAATTGTAAATTTTTAAAAAAAATATAAAATTTTACAAAAT
>JACGTJ010001750.1:2214-16228 GCA_014858695.1 Chrysomya rufifacies | reverse complement strand
AAGAATTTTAATACACAATTAATCATAAAACATTTGTTTTAAATAAATTTTAAAGTCTGAGTTCATATATAATAAAAAACAAAAGTATTATTGTTATTATTTAATAATTAAAACAAATAACAGAATTCAATTTCCTGAAAATTGGTAGCTAAAATTTCTTTTTATCAAAGTATTAAGTTTCATATTTTGAAATTAGATTAGAGAAGGATGCGGGTCCATTGTGATCCATTCAAAAGAAAGAAGTCTGACAAGATAATTTATCAATTTATCTTGTCAGACTTCTTTCTTTTGAAGGGATCACAATGGACCCGCAGTTAAAGATATTTCACTTTTATTAAAAAGTTTTTTTGATAGAATCGTCAAAAGTTTGAAATACTATAAAGCTTTTACTTGTGAAAATTATCTTCAAGTAATTTGAATTTCCAAATTGTCATATATATTTCTTCTAAAATACCTTTAATTTAAATTAAATGAATCTTTTTTTCATAAAAAAGGTTAATTCCAATAAACAAAGTCAAACAAATTTCAAAGTGTTCAGGTTGAGTGAAAAAATGGCTTGCGGTTAATGTGAATAGATATTTTGCGTTGGGCCGCTTATTTGATATGAATACCGCTCTTAAATTTATATCCCAATTTTCTTAAGGCATTCATCCTTTTGAACTTCTTAAATATAGATAATTTCTAATTATTTCACTTTAAATACTTTACATTTCTACCTAAATCGGTAGTGTTTTTGACAAACAAAATAAGTTTTCCATTTATCTTTCAAATCCTATTTTTTATATTTTTGTTAAAATTTTAACAAATAATAGTATTCAGATGTGAACCAAACCAAGACGAATTTTCAATATTATATAATTAAACATTTTAAATTTTTATTTATATTTTAAATTTCGAAAGCTTGCTATATCGGAATATTTTATTTAACCATAATGGCAAAAAAATTACCTTTAAAGTAATATTTCAAATTATTAAAAAAAATCTTGTTCATGGCTAATGCTTATTTCTTAAAAAAAAAAAAAAAAATTACTCGTAATACTTATGTATATACGAATTATCCTTTGTCTTTTTGTTGAACCCTTGGAAGAGCTTAACGAATTTTTTCTACTGAATTCTTAAGTTTGTTTTACTTTTGAATAATTCTCAACTTTTTTGTTAGTATTATAAATGTTCTCAGTTTTTAGATGCGTATTTAAAAATAATCTCGAGTATTCTTTAATTAAAGTTAACGTCAATCAACCTATAATTAAATAACATTTTTAAATTAAGAAAAAATAAAATAATAATTATTAAAAAAGATGCTGAACATCAAGTCAATTCAGGTAAGTTATAAAAAAAGTAAACAATTATTATAATAAATTTTTGGTTAAATGTTTTAATTATTTTAACGTTTGAAATAGTAACTAGTTCATTTATTTACAAAATTTAAATATTTTACAATAATTTCTATAATAGTTTATTAAATTATTACAAACATTATTATAAACAAATACATGAAATCAATTTTAGTTCAGTTGTCGTTCTAGTTCATTTACGTAGTAATTCTTGTTTAGTTTGAATTCAGTTTTTCTTCAGTTCTTGTTCAGTTCTAAGTTAGTTCAGTTTTTAGTTAAAATTGTATTGACACAGCATATTTAGCTACTTCTTGTTAATGATTTTATGAAATTCATTTAAATCCTATCACTTCAATTCAAAGATTTAAAAAATCGTTTCAACTTTCCACAAATTTCTTCGAGACCCCTTGTTTGAGAATCGCTGTGATAGAACATTCAAAATTTAGACTGCTTTAAAACGAAAACGATCATTGATGACTCATTCAACGATACTTGCATTGCTCGTATAGATAAAACATACAATTTCTTTAAATAAAGTACAATTTTTTTTAGTTTCCGGTGTATCAAATGCAACTAGAAAACTTTAGGAAATAATGTTAAATATTTTACAAAATTAATATATCTTATAATTAACTATGACCCAATTCTGGAAAAAATTGCGTCTTAATTTTGTTTTTACACATTTAAGGTAAAGCATCATTTTTGTCAATTATTTATTGCCGGCTAAAGTAGAAAACAACTTTGTTGTTATTTTTTTGTTTTTTTCTTCAAAACAATTAGTTATTCTAATATTTATTTTGTCTACTATTTGTCTATACGAATATCAAAACAAAACAAACAATATAACCATTCCAAAACAAATACTTTTCATTTACAATCATGCTAAAAATAAAACAAACTAAGACCCTATGAATCTCCACCCGCCCGTCAAACAAACGCACGTTTATAGTACACATTAAATTATACAAAAAAGAAAAAAAGATAAAACTCACACTTTTGGATATTTGGAGGGACAGACAACATGTAGTTTGGTTTTAACATATGCTTCGGTCAAACCATTGGAGGAATCCCTTAACGGTGTTAATTCTATGCGTATATCGGTAGGTTTCCATTGAGATGGTGTAGCGCTGCTATTGTAGGGACGTAAATCTTCCACATCATTACCAAAAATAGACTTAAATATAAAACACAAATCAATTTACGAAAATTCTTTTTGGTTTAAGTGATTTTACCTTTATAACCTCCAATTCTTGTGTCTGTCTTTCACGAAAGGATTCTTTGGTTGTCATATTGTTTTCTTTTTTCAACAAATTATGAAATAAATTAATTTTTTTTACAATAAACACATATAAAAGTTTGTGAGAAATCTTCTAGATTTGTATTCCACTGCTACTCCTGCTGCTGTTTTAGTGACAGCTGTTGACTTGATTCTGATTAAAATTTTCATCACTCCATATGAATTTTCCGAAATTATAAACTTTTAATTAATTTTATAAAACACTAATTTGTTTTCACTTATAATCATCAAGTTAACCTTTGATTTCTTAGTTATTTTTCTAAAAAATATTTTACGTTTTTTCATATAATAATTCAATTATAAAAAAAAGAAAATTAATTTTCCACGCGAAGCAAATTTCTGCAGAGTTTTTTCCAAAAAAAAAATATACAAAAAGAAAAAAAAAAAATTCTTTCGTTTTCTCCTACAAGTGTCAAAATTTTCAGCCGCTTATTATTATTCTTTTATTTTCTACGTTTTGTTTTGATTTTCCTTTTGTTTTCGTTTGTTAAAAGAACAACCCTGTCTTTGTTTGATATGGTGAAAGAAAGCTACAGTGGTAAGTTGAAATTTTAATTTGTGAGTGGTGGAAACTAATTAACGTTAGGTTTAAAAGGAAGATTTTAAGAAAATTGTAAAGAGGGAGATTTATAGAAAATTTTCAAAAATTTTTCTTTTGTTCGCAAAATTTTCATTTTACAGAATATCTTCACAAAATTTTATTTTTATTGGAAATGTCTACAAAACTTTCTTGTTATAGAAAATATTCACAAATTTCTTGTTATTGCAAATTTTCACTAAATTAGTTTTTTATTGAAAAATTGTTTTTTTTTGTGTTCTGCTCTAGTTTAGTTTTACGATGGTTGTAATTCAATTCAAGTTTATATCAGTTTTAGTTCAGTTCTAGTTCAGTTCTATATCATTTCTAGATCATTTCTAGTTCAGTTCTAGTTTAGTTCTAGTTCAGTTCTAGTTCAGTTCCAGTTCAGTTCTATTTCAGTTCTAGTTCAGTTCTAATTCAGTTCTAGTTCATTTCTAGTTCAGTTCTAATTCAGTTCTAGTTCATTTCTAGTTCTATTACAATTTTAGTTCAGTCCTAGGTCAGTTATCAATTCTAGTTCAATTCTGATTCAGTTGTAGTTCAGTTCTAATCAGTTCAAGTTCAGTTCTAGTTAACATATAGTTCAGTTTACACATGTTTCACAATTTACCTAGCATGAGTGTTAAAACATCGAAAAGAGGATGACACATCTGTTCGGACGTCTATCACATAATTAGTTGACCCTTGATGATATCTACTAGAAGTCTTCAAAGGGCAAATTTTTTGTATGCTCTAGAGGGGCCAAAGTGTCTTTGATATTCTGCATGTACCAAATGCTCGAGTGCCTTATATTGGATGTAATTGTGAGGTATTCGAGCATTTGTTTGCCTGTAGAAGACTTCTGGCAGATAACATCAAGAGTCACCTAATTATAAGATAGATGTCCGAACAGATGTGTCATACACTTTTCGATGTTTCAACACCCATGCTAGGTGTGGCCTATAAAATTGATAATATGATGCTTGAACAAATAAAAACCATTGGCACCTAAAGAATATCCAATAACCTTGGCTTCTTAGGTCATGCAAAAAGAAGCATTTTGTCTTACGATAGGACAAAGATAAGGAGTTTGTCAGAACGAGTCACTGAATTATATGATAAGGAACGAAGAATAATAGTTGCAGCATCTTTTATACATTTTCCCACCATACAAGGATACAGACTTTAGTAACTTGAAAGTCAGATTATGAAAACAATCTAGAGTTCTTGTATAACGTTTCGGGATTTCAGATTGACATTTCTGAAAGTTACATTGTTGGTGTTTAAAAATGTTGAATCAAAGGCATGCTTTTTTATCTTTGAATATACAAGAATATACTTAAATAAAAAAGAAACTTTTGTAATAGAATTAGATTTAAACATATAAATTATATTATCTACAAAATGGAGGAAAAAAATCTCTCTAAAATATCATTATAATATAAGCATTTTTCAAACTGCTTTTATATTCATGATGATTTTTCATATATATTTTTCTTGTGTTGTTTTTTTTAGTAATAATAATGATTGTGGTTGTTGCCAACATGACTGTTAAGGCAGGATAACAACAAACAAATACAATTTCATAAAGTATTTACATTAAAACGTGATTTTTCTTTAGATTTTTCACATATAGTAAACTTGAGATTTTTTCTTTCTAGTTTTGTTTCTTTTTTGCTTTATTATGGCAACGAGTAAATATAGTGAATTTAATAATAAAAACAACAACAAAAAGAATTTGTAAGGATAATACACATACAAGTATACACAGATATTTGCAATATACCAAAATAATATGTAAGTTTTTGCTTCCAACAACAACAAGAAATATACAATAAAACACCGCATAAAAATCAACATAATATAAAAGAGATAATATCAGCTTAAGTAACACAAAAAATAGAGCAAAAAGCGAGAGAGAATGAGATAGAGAGAGAATTACACAAAGAGAACGAGTTTAGTATTAATGCACATGGCAAAAACAAAAAAACATGTGTTATTTTCCTATCTTTTCCAATAAACAAATGGCAAATAGGAAAATCTCTATAAGAAACATAATGGTAAAGAAACATGTAATGAAACAAGAGTTAAAACAAAACAAACTAATACATACAAACATACTTAAGAGGGAAATAAAAAGTAAATATACAGAAAATTTATTCAATAAAAAAGAATTTTCTTAAAAATTACAAACACCAACAAGGAAAAATAAAACAAATAAAAAAATTTCTGCAAAACAAAAAATTCCCAACAAGCGGCCTTTTTTTCCCAACTAAAATATTTGCTCTCAAGTTAAAGCAAGAAACAACAACAAAATTAAGCTGTAAATTTAAAGAGAGAGAGAGAGAGAGAGAGAGTATAAGAAGGAATAACTAAAACCACAGGATTTTAACCTCAAAATTCCTGCTAATCAATGAAATATGAATGAAATCAATGTTGCATTTTATAAGAAAACAAGTAAGATTATATTCGACTTGGTCGAATCTGTGATACCAACCATCAAAAGAGTTTAAATAAAATAAATGTTGAAGTGGACAGAATGTGGGCGGGTCACGCCCATTTATCTATCTAATGATACATCTTACAATTTCATCACTGTAGCTTCTTCTGCTTCATATTTATGACATAATATGTGCTAAAATGCTTTAAAATGGAGGATTTTTAGGGGATTTGGTTCCATAACTTCCTTATTTATAATCCAATTATGTCTATTTTCAATACCAAATACATAAGGTTTGTATTTGGCATTGAAAATGAGAAATATTTGTGCCAAATTTCGGTCTGCCTAGCTCATTCGGTACGGTCGCTATCGTGCTTTCGACAGACAGACAGACAGACAGACAGACGGACGTCGCTAGTTCGACTTAGAATCTTACCAGGTCCCAGAATATATACACATGTTGGGGTCTAATATGATAAAGGAAATAATCAACTAATTCCACTTGTTTTAACCTCACATAATATGGGCAGTGGTAAGTGGGAGTGACACTTACAATTTGTGTTTCGAAGTTCGTTATGATTCCAAATTTTCATCGTTATACATTCTTATGCTTTATGTACAATAAAATGCTTCAAAATGTACACTTTTGAGTAAGTTTATGGTCCATAACTTCCTTATTTACTAAGTGATTCTTCCCATTTTCAATACCAAACAAAGAGAACATTAGAGAAATTATTGATTCTGACATCGCTAGATCAACTTAGAATCTTTACCAGGATCCAGAATATATACATATATACATACAAATTGAGGTCTAAGACAAATATTTTCATGTATTACAAACGAAAAGACATACCCAATAAAAGGACACACCACCCCCTCACCCCAAATTGTTTGCTGGTAGGTTAAAAAAAAAAAAACAGTAAATTGAAAACTGTAAAGGAAAAAAATCAAAATATACCTACGATAAAATTAAATAAACAAAACAAAAAATTGAAGGCGTACAAAGGTGTAAGGATGTAGAAAATGTAGAAAATAAATAAAATTGTTTTTTTTTTTAGAAAGTCAAGGAGGAGGGTGAATAAAATGATTTGTAAGGGAAAAATTACTTTAAATTCTTGCAAGTAAATGGAAATTTATATATCTAATTAGATTAAGTGCTGAAAATGTGAGTTGTTGGGATTTAAATCAACCATATTTTCAAATTAAAGAAATTTAACGTTTTATGGAAATGGCTGTTGAGTTTCTATTACTCATTGGTATTTCCAAATATTCATATCTAAAAGTAAAATAAACTAATTGACATCATGCATAGTGTATAATATTTCGAATTTCTAGGCGTAATTTACAACATTTTACAATATAATCATCTGACAAAAATCACAAACTTATCTTAAATATAAGACTTACTTTTCATCAATCTCAATATCATTCAAGCCCTATTAACTATGAGTACTTTACCTGACAGATGTTATAGTCTAAGTCAACTTTAAGATTAGGCATTAAAAAAATGCTACACTGATTCTTTCTTATCTAAAAAATATCAATTATTTCGAACGCGCATACTTAAAGCTTTTCGAATCCCTATCAAAAAGTAACTAGGTGTAAATTCTTTTGAGCTCCTAGTAGAGCAAATCGCAGATGGGAATTTCAGACCATCATGATTTTATTTTTCACAACAATCAGAGAAACCAGGACGGCGTTACATGCCGTAGTTTCATAGAGAGATAATGAACATTTTTTGTCGCTTCTTATAAAATAATCTTGCAGAACCCATATCAACTCTACTCGATTATAGCTAATGAATCATTAAGGTAGTTTGATGTAATTAAGTTTGAATTCAACGACTTAAGTGAGACAAAGCAATCGATATAAATATCAATTATAAATGTCAATTAGACATTCTATTAAGTTATAGAAATTAAAAATTAAACGATTCTATCCTTCTTGATACCATCATATGTGAAACTTCCCTTTACTTCATAAATTGTGTTTTTAAATCTGCACTCGTAGCGTTGTCCTCTTGAGACACGGATTAAGAGCTTGGAGTGAAACATATGAAGACGGAATTAGTTCTATTCGCTCGAAGATATAAATTCAATCTAGGGCAATAGATCTAAAGCTATCCGACAAAGCTTGGTACTGGGGAATTTTTCAAATACTTTACCAACAGTTCTTAGACCAATTCTGAACTATGGTCGTACCGTTAATGGCAAACTTTTGACAAAAAAAAAACAAACACTGGCAGCTTCCCGAAGTCTCAGATGTGTGCCTCTATAGGCAACACAGGTGCTATTAGAAGTACACCTCAGTGATACTCTTGACGGGTAATTTTACATCTATTGCTTCTTGAGGAAGAATAAACTAAATTAAGGTCACGCAAAGTTGTCGGGCAAATACTTCGTATTCAAGCCTATCATAGAGGCACCAAACAGAGATTATTAAAGAAATAAAGGCGGTGTTCCTGAGATATACTCAGTATTCACGGTCGGTCAGTTTGAAGAAGATTATTTTGACTCTAACTTAAAAAATAAGTCTTTCACACTTCCAAAAGTTGTTAAGACTAAGAATCTAGATATGTTTGCCATGGATATAACTATAACTTAGACAGTCAGTCGTCACTAAAATGCATAATCCTCTGCAAAATCCAAGCAACAGTTAAGATTATTTGGGTTACCTAGTCATAGTAATGTTGCTCCACGTAGCATTAATACAGAGTAGAAACTTGTGTTAAACCGTCTCCGTTACGGATATTGTATTCTCGGTAATGCCAACCATTCATGGATGAACTGCTCCAACTGCAGACTGGCAACCTCGATAAACACATCAATTACCAATGTAATTATAATTCTGCACCAGCTGAAACTTAAATAAGTTTACTGGATAATTACAAGGCAATGTATGATTGGGAGAATAAGATCAAGATAAGACGCAAATCCATCTGACTTTTGCAGATAAAAAGGTCGTTGATGAACTCCAGTCTTTCGAATTCATCTTTTTTCCCCTACTCTTTACTGAATGAAAGAAGATTGAAATAGTTAGGAAGAAGGTTCATAGAGGGGCTGAATAAATCATCAGACATAAAGCTGGAGAATATAATAGGCTTTGTAGCAGGCCCAAACTGGTGGCAGAACTTAAGATCCTCTAATATTTAAACTAAACATCCACCAACTTCTATCACATTCTATTTTTTCTCATTCTCTTTGTCTATAACTGATGCTTTATTACTTTTAACTACTATTATAGGGGATCGAAAGCAGTCTATGGGTTAAATATTTCTCTACTCTAATCTCCTATTTAGAAATCGATCTATTTATTAACACAATCATTGAAGTGTAAAGTTTTGAACATATTTTTCTTTGAAGCATGAATTGGATAATGTAAACCTGTGGAAACTTTCAATATCATTAAATCAAGTATTCCATAACCTGGATTTAAAACGTTTATTGTATTTCTTTTTTGTTATAAAATTAACATAAACATAAAGAACATAATAGAACCCAAATTTTATGATCTTTCCCATAGGCTTCATTTTTATTACTTCCTGATATTTCAACTTCTTTGTGAATTTAACTCTAACTGCTTTCATTAACACCACAAAATGCCACCTAGTCCGGTAAAATATTTACACATTTTTAAACCACCAAAAGAGAGAGAACAAAAAAACAAGAACTTCCGGAATTTGGAAGTGATAAATTGCTATTAAATCCTATAACAAAACCCCCCTATAAAGATATCAGGAAATCCTTTCAAAATAACAACAATAACAAAAAAGAACACAATAAAAATAAAAAGAAAATAGCGAAAGCACAAAACAACTTAAAGAAAAACCATAATAAATATAGAAATAAGCAAAAGAAAAGCAACGAACGATAAAAAAAAAGAATGAAAAGAAAAACAAGCGGTAAAGAAAAACACTTACACCCCAAAGGCAGTGATGGGAAAAAAAATCCTGGAGAAAAAGAGGAGAGGGAGAGTAGATAAAAATAATAAAGTAGATAAACCAACCAACTCAACCCCCAAAACAAAATGGGGAATTATGATGGAAATAATAAAATTAACAACAATAGAACTAAAAAAATGCCTCAAAAAATACAACAAAAATAAACTTAAAATTTTAATATAAGCAAATAATAGGAGAGTTAAAATAGTTAATACAGAGAAATTTGCATAGATATTATCACTCTCTCTCTCTCTCTCATTCTCTGGGAGATTAAAATAAGAAAATCTGTTAAATTACAACACTTGTAGAGAGCGTGGTGTATTTGTAATAGTAGTGGGAAAAAAACACATGCTAAAAATTTATATGCAAAAGCAAAACATTTGACAAATGGACATAAACACTAGAAACAAAAACAAAAAAAAAAAACAAAAAAATTCACAATAAGGCAAAAAAATGAAACAGTTATAATGACAACAACACGAAAATGCAGTCATAGACCTCAAATAAACAAAAACAATAATAACAACAGCAACAACAACATTGAAATAACGGTAGAAAAGACAAATCTATTTTATACATTTGTATAGGTATAAATGTCCATATATATGTATGTGTAAATGTACTTATTTTCTGGTCAACATTTTCCATACAAAAAGAAAAAAAAAACCTCACGAAAACAGTGAAAAAGAAAAAATTATAAAAAAATAGAGAAACAAATACAAAAGTTTGTGGTGATTATAAAATAAGGGAGGTTTGGAGACAGCTCCCTGTTTCCCATATACACATGTATATATATTTTTTCTCAAAACAACACTCCTCATACACTTAACTATTAAGCCAGTATTAAATGTTTGTTTGGATGAATGTAGCACGCACTATTTATATATAAAATGTTTGGTTTTATTCATATTTTTTTTCTTTTATTGTTTATTTTCTTAAACAATAAAACAAGAAAGAAAAATCAAATATAAAATTGTATAGATATATAAAAAAGGAACCCGCACCAGTACATACATATGTATATAAATAAAGAATCATCTGAACCCGCAGGGTTTTTTCTTAAGAAACATTATAAAAGAAACAAAATGTTACAACAGCAAAATGTCAATTTTTTTTTTTAAGAAAATCGGTAATTTCAAGAATTCGATAAATTTTAGTAACATTAAGTTGATTAATCAAGAAATATGGGAAGTTTGTAATAATAAAAATTTATTGCATTATGAGATATTTTTTAAGTTGTATATATTAACAATAACCGCATTTTAATAATCTCCTTAGGTTGCAAGGTAGACAATATAAGTGGCAAAATAGTGCAATATCTAGCCTGAATCTGCGATCCTTGTCAACACATGAGCATTTGTAAGATTATGTAGAAGATTACAGTAAAATTTTAACAATCTGCTCAGGTTTTAATATAAACGAAAAAAGTGTCAAATTAGTTCAATTTCAGATGCCTTTACATCACATGAACATGGTTAGTATATATATGAATAGGTTCATACCCTATAAGCGAGAGCTTTCGAAGGTCCAATATGACACCCTATTTTCTCTCTTTCTTTCTTTCTTTCTTTCTTTCTTTCTTTCTTTCATTCTTTCTTTCTTTCTTTTTATCTTTCTTTTTTTCTCCCTTGCTTTCTTTAATTCTTTTTTTCTTTCTTCATTTCTTTCATTCATTCTTTCTTCCTTTCTGTCTTTTTTTTTTCTTTATATTAACAAAACGAACCTAAAAATTTCAAGAGGCACTTTGAAATATAAAAAACAGTCTGCAACGATCGCAGATTATGTGTTCGAACATGCGTTATATCATCCAGTGGCTCGTAAAGACTGCTATTAGAAGTCTTATCAATACACTATCAAAATTAGTTATTTCGCGCGACCTAAGAGTTCAAGGAGTCCATGGTATCCTACAAGTGTTATTTACAGATCTAGACAGCATTCAGAGATGTTATGCAACTGTCAAGACCACGAAATTACGAAAGTCTCGATTTCTGAATCGAAAGCAGATTTATCTTTACAGTACAAAACCAAAAAGCTTCAGTTGTCATTATGCGTGACCTAAGATGCATTTGTACCCAGACAATCTGCGTACACCATATCAGCCGATGAATATGACCACACTACCATGACCACATAGATCGTAAAATTAAGAAATTTCTCTAAATCTCTACTGAAAGCTAACTCGGTATTGCAAAACCATCGAGCGTTACTTTCTTAAAATGAAAATTAAAAAATAGGAGAAAAAAGCAGCTTAAAACACTCGCCAGGTAAGCAATTAAATGTGGATAAAGAAATTATAGCGATGTGTAGATAAAGAAATTATAACGATTGTTCCAAAGAACCTCTCCATGGCAAATATTTACAGAAGTCCAAATGACATGTCATCAGTCAGAAAATCTCCTTCCTAAACACATTACCCTTAGCTATCGCCGATGAACGTAATGTCAGTGACAAATGTGCAAAAACAACTGCTTCTAATCCATAAATAATTTGAATCCATAAATTATTTCAAAGGCAAATGCGGCCTTAATAAAAATCCCCTTGCATTATTGCAGGCTTTTGCTAATAAAACACGATTATTAATAAAACAATTTTAAACCGTTTGGTGCAATTTTGTCAACCGGTATAGTAAACACAATAGCC
This sequence comes from Chrysomya rufifacies, assembly GCA_014858695.1. Lineage (NCBI taxonomy): Eukaryota > Metazoa > Arthropoda > Insecta > Diptera > Calliphoridae > Chrysomya > Chrysomya rufifacies. The sequence goes on along the minus strand of JACGTJ010001750.1, from coordinate 4,015 downwards.
TAACCACCTTTACGGTTCGCTCAAGCAGTTGTTCAGATTGTGCTCAAGGAGTTCAACAGGCATTTGGTTAAGACCGACCAAGGTGGCACAATTTGTTCAGCTCCCACTTTTAAAAGCCGGTATACAAAATAATATTTTACTTTCCAGAAAGACAGTTGCGATGTTACAACAATCATTTTTGATATCCCTTTTATTTGGATTTCTATGAAAGCTTAAAATTTCAACTTATAACGGTAGCAATTCGAAATGTAATTAGGTGAGAAATTGTACGTGGTGCCGTCAATTGTAATAAAGATGTGATTACAATGTATTGTGTGTAGAGACATCAGTTTGAAATCGTTAATTTTACTAATTGTCTCTTAACTAACTAAGAGATTGTAACTGGGAAGAACAGACAATATATCACAGATCTTCTGACTCCATTTCTTTCGAAAACTAACAACAAAATTTTAGTTGTAGTATATAGTGAATATATCCCGTATTTGATCAAATTACAAAGAGTAATTTTAAAATCTATTGAAACTAAAAGAAAACCTAAATAACGACAATCGTATCGATTCTCAAAAATCAAATCAATTTTCCATTCAGCAATTATTAATGTTGAAAAATTCCTTTGTAATATCACTTTGAATAATTTCCAATTTAGGAGTTAAGGTTATGTAATGCACCTAAAACTTTTGCGATAGTAGCAAAACTACTAATTCTCTGAACAAACTACAATGCGAATATTTGATTCATTTCGTTATATAGAAACATACAGATTAATCATAAGGTTATAAAGACGGTCAATTATCTGAAAGTGTTCAGAAATAGGAAATTTTCTATATGATCGCAAATAGTAACAGTAAACAAACATTATTTCACTAAGTGTTATTCAATTATCTTGCTAAAAGAACTCTTCTCAGTACCTGTATGTGTGAAAATTAAGAGAAATTTTAATATTTTAAAGGCTTAAGAAAAGAGTCCAAGAATCTATTTGTTTATAGTTAAGTTATTTTATCATTTGTAGAGATACAATATCTTTTCGAACGTAATCTAAAATAACTTAGTATTGGTTTCAAGTTCACATTAATTCCAAGACACTTAACTAGTTTGTACAATTCTAATAGGAAATCTATGATTTCCATACGAATTGTCACGTTTATATCACTTTTTATACAAAATAGTAAGATTTGATGAAAATTTATCTTTTCTTTGGATGTCTGAAGATCTCTATCGCTTATCTTATCGCCCACATATAATTCGATTTACAAGATATAAGATAAAAAGTTTTATTGCATATTTCGCTTTAAACGCATATTTTTTCTATTCTTTCAATATTTTTGCAGTTTTTGTCATATATTGGAACATTTAATATCGCATATTTTGGCAAAAAAAAGGCATATTTTTGTTTTAGGTTTTTTACAACTTAATACAATTAAACTATTTTGTTTATAAATAAAATGAATGAAAATTTTGAAGAAATCACTAAAACATTTTAAGGGTTTATTTTAATTGTAGAACTTTCTGGAGTTATATAGCAAAATAATATAAAAATCTCTAAGTTTTAAGTATCAAATTTCAATTTCCAATGTAAATTTTTCACAATTTTTATGTGCGACCTGGTTACAAAAATGATTATATTTAACAAATTTGTATCTATTGGATACAAAATGCACAGTTTTTATTATTTATTTGAATTCTTATTCAATTGTTTAAAATACATTTATCTCATAGATTTTTTTATTTTATTCGAACACATTTGAAAAATTTCTGTTCGAACATCAAACTTTATTTTTTTTTTTTTTTTTTTTTTTTTTTT
>JACGTJ010001723.1:2330-16256 GCA_014858695.1 Chrysomya rufifacies | reverse complement strand
AAAAAAAATACTCCCAAAAGAAAATAAAAGGAAATCAAATTTGTATTAACAAATTACAAAAGAATTTGACTTGCCAGTTGGTGATAAATAAGGAGACTTTTGTTCCTTTTTGGGTATAGATATTTTAAGTGGTGAATAAATAACATTCGAATTATCCATAGGTAGTAAATGAGAACCACCTGAAGAGCTTAAATGTTGCTGATGATGTTGTTGTTGCTGCTGCTGATGATGTGACGATGATGATATATGCTGCATTTGATGGCCACCACTGACACCACCGCTGTTAACACCATGCAATTGTTGCTGATGAATTTCCTCAACGGAGGCAGGTGAAATAATAACTTGATGAACATTACCACCACCATGGGCTGTACTAATAAGATGATGCGATGTAGGGGAGGAGGAAATATTATGATGATTATTATTACCACCAGCACTATTAGGAGAGTCCGTATGTAAGAAACTTTCGAATTGTATGCGTATTTCAGTGCTGGGAAAACGGAAGTAGCAACTGAAAGTAAAAAATAAAAATGTAAAATAACGTTAAATAACAACATTTAATTTATAATTAATAACATAATGTATACAAATGCTGTAACACGTTTAAGGAAAACTTACCTCGCTGGCAATTTCAATTGATCGGCATTACGCCGTTGCAGAAAATCATCTACAAATATACCATTCTTACTTAAACATTGTACATAAAAATCCCTGGTTTCAGCATCGAATAACACTTGAAAATGTTTACGTGATACCAAATTATTTTCGGCTACATGAAAATGGACATGAGATGTCGATGAATTCCTACCAATAATGGTACAAGCTTCCGTTATATATAGGAATTCATTTTCATATTTCAAATAACCGACAGCATGATCAGGTGGTGGCGGTGGTCTTTGTTGTGGTTGTAATTGAAATTGTTGTAGTGGGGCAGGTGGTGGGGTTGTTGCTACTGTATTGGAATTATTTCGCTGATGATTCATAGAGGCAGAAGAGGAATTATTATGATGATGAGCAGGTGAAGATGAATTTAATTCATCACTACTATTATTATTTGTAGTAGTTGTATTGTTGATGATACTATTGTTGTTGTTATTATTATTGTTGTTGCTATTATTATTATTTAAAGCAGAACCATGATGCAATTGCAACATATCTTTAGCTATAGCGACAGTGGCAGCGTCGGCCGTAACCGTAACACTGCTGCTGTTGCTTGAATTTAAATTATTGCTGCTTATGGTGAGGCTGTTATTGAAACTAGAAGAGGTGGTTGTTGTTTTTGTAGTGGTGGTGTTGCTGCTACTATATGTTTTGTTGGAAATTGCGTTCTGGCTATTATTATTATTACTGATGTTGTTGTTGTTGTTCGTGTTTTGGTTGTTACTTAAAGGATTATTTTTTTTAATTGCGTTTGTTGTTAGCGCTACTGTTGTTTTTAAGGTGGTTATATTACAACTATTGTTTTGGTTGTTATTTGTGTTTGTATTAATGTTTGTGTTGTTGTTGATGCTGTTCTTTTGGATAAATTGTTCTAGTTGTTGTTGCTGGGTGGGCGGGGTATTAAGGCTTCTATTTGTTGTTGTCGTAGAACCGGTGGCCATGAACTAATAGAAAGACTCTGTAATTAAAATAAAATAATTTTTAAGAAAATGTGAAAAATTTTGTAAGAAATTTATAATAAATCTTATAAAAACGCAATGTTGTTGTTTAAAAATAAAGTTTTATAGAAATTAATAGAACTAAAATACTTGATTTTTTCTTTTTATCAAATTTTATATAATTTAATTCTGTTTTCAGTTTTAAGACTACTTGACACTAGATTTTGACTCAAACTAACAATTTTATTTAGTTATTTTACACTCGACTATAGATCAGTTACGAATCGGTTTTATAATATTTTGGATTTCTCTGATCCATAATATTAAAGTTTACCAATAGCATTATAGTAGCTCTTTATATTCTTTAGAGTAATTTTATAAATGAAGGATCTCAATGGTAATTAGTAGACCTTAAAGATCCGAAAATTATTGAATAAATGTTGCGTATGAGATATTCCAAAAAATGATTTCTGTACTTTCTCTTCTAGAGGTTTTCTGACAAGACATATTTACCCGAACCGCTTTCAATATTACAAAGGGATTACGACTAATTCAGTTCTTGTACATTTTAGTTTAAGTTCAGTTCTAATTAGGTACTAGGTTCGGTTCTTGTCAAATTCTATTTCTATTGCTCGAACTGAACAAAAGTTCAGTTCGAGTTTAGGTCTATTTAAATTCAAGTTTAGTTCTAGTTAGGTACTAGGTTCGGTTCTTGTTAAATTATATTTCTATTGTTCAGTTCTAGTTTAATTAATGTTTTGTTTTTGTTCTGTTAGAGTTTAATTCTATTTGAATTCAAATTTAGTGCTAGTTAAGCTCTATTTCAATTAGATTTCTGTTTTAATTTTAAATCTGTTATAGATCAGTTCTAGTCCAATTATATTTCAGTTCTTTATTTCAAGTACAATTTTATTCTAATGTAAATCTAGTAATTTTTAGATAAGTTTCAAAAAAGTACAAAATCAAATGGATTATGGTCATGCCTAACTTAGACCATTTAACGGAATTATCTTCTTAAGTGAAAATATTAACCACAATTAATTAAAAATCTAATATTAAAAATTTAAAAACAAATATTTAAAAACAACTAACAACAAAAGTCATTGAACTATTACATTTTAATAACTTCCTATTTTCAAGTATGACCCTTAACCTCTAAAAACTTTATTACCATTACCACACAAATAAAATTATGACAAAATTTCCAACAGTTTTTTTAATATTGAAATAAATCTTAAAATAACTTATTTTTACATATTCTTAAAACAATCAATATAATCTTTCATAACCATTTAATATTTAAAAAAAGTTAAACAAAATTATAAAAACAAATAAAAATAGTATTGAAACATAACATAAAATAACCTTCAGAAAATGTCATTGAACTCCCCTACCAATAAAATTCACCATAAACTAATATTCAACTTTGACACCTAACCTCACCACACAACATATTAACAACACTCATCTCATAGAAATAAAATAATGACAAAATTTCCAAGCGGCCACCTTTTATTATTGAATTTGCATTACAAAAAGTTTCAATATTATTTTTTTTTTATTTTTATTTTTTGTTTTGTTTTCTTTAACAATATGTCTATGATTAATCAAGTTGTTATATTATTCTTTTTTCCATATTTTCAAACTTTTATAATCCACGTGGATGGCTAAATAAATTGCTTGTTAGTAGACAAAAATTATGTGTTTTTTCTTATTATTTTTTTTCACTACTTTTGTGTATTTATAAATAATTTCTTAATTTCAATAATAAATGTATAATTTAGGTTACTTGAAGCAATGAGCGGCAGCAAAAAAAAAATCAACATTTAAACACACACATTCACAAATTCTGAAAAATATCAAACATAACCTTAATTTTTAAAACTCTCAACACACCAAAAAAATATATATATTTTTTGTTATATTAATTACATTATTTACAACAAGTTTGTATTTCGACAATTTAATTAAAAAAAAACTGCTTTATAAATAAATAAAACGAACAGAACGAGTGTAAACGAAAATATTAAAGAAAAATAAACACACTGTTGTTGAAATTGAAATACTTATAAATATGAACGCGAAACCGAATGACGAGAACAATTGAAAAATAAGCCAAAATATAAAAGATAAAAAAATCTTCTTGCTAATGTTTACCTTTTTTTGTATTTCTATTACTTGTTACGTTTTGTGCTGCTAATTCTGTATCGGCAAAAAAAATAAGAAAAAAAAAAACAAAATGAAAATAAAGCACAAGAAATAAAAACCAAAAATACGGAGACGATAAAAATATGATCGTTTTTTATTTTTCTTTTTTTTTTTTTTGCTCAAGTTGTTGCGCACACTATAATACACTTTTACACAAACAACAACAGCATCAAACCAATAAATTCGAAATAATTTTAAGCTTATTTTTTTTTTTACTTTTTCAAAAGAAAACAAAACGTTTACCAACACTTAATTGTGGCTTGTTATTATTTTGTATATTTTTTTTGTTTTATTTTCGTTTTGCGTGTTTACAAAATGTTTGTTTTTGTTTTTCTTATTTTAAATATTTTGTTTCACTCTCTTGTGTCTTTTTGTTTTTCCCCTGTATAGTTTTATTGTTGCTATTTTAGCGGACTTTATTCAAGGTTTTTCAATAACACAATAAGCAAGCAAAGAGGAGCGAACTCATCATACACACAACTACACTTACTCACTTTACTTCTTTTTTTTTTCTTTAATAAGAATTTTATATTTTTGTTTTCTTGCTGCTGTTATTGTTGTTGTTATTATTGTAGTTATTGTTCAATTGAATGATTTGTTGTTATTGTTATTTTCAAAGTTGTTTATTTTAAGCGGAATTTTTTGTTTTTGTATACATATTTGTTAATATTATTTCTATTGTGTTGTTGTTTTGTGCTGTCGAGTGTGTAAATGTAAATGAAATTTACGGTTGTTTTTCTCTACTGTTTCTACTTTTTTTTGTTTATTTATTTTCTCTACTTCTCATTTACTCTTTTTCTCTATGTATCTCCCCAAACTATTTGTCTCTTTTACTCTTTAAGATAATGTAACCAAAATACAAAAAACCATTCAAAATCGATATCGTGCGTATTGTATTTATATTTTTATTGTATTGTTTTTGTTGTCTTTATTATTATTATTGTTATTGTTATAATATTATTATTTTGGTGGTGTGGTGTTAATTTATTTTGTTGTTTTCAGTGCTACATTGTTGCACACACTGTGTATATAATTGGGAAAAGAATTGGGAAAAATATTTCAAAACAAATATGTACATAATAAATAAGAAAATTATATATCAAAATAAATAATAAAACACAAGTAGAGAATAATAAAAATACAACTCTGTTTTAATAATAAAGTTGCCAGATTATAATCAGAGCACTTGGATTTCATGTTTATTTCGGAATTCGTAAGGTTTAATTGATATGAATTTGTGTGTAATTTATAAAATATATTTTAATATTCTATTTTATGGAGGATATAATTAGATTTTATACTAAAAAAGTGTTTTTTTTTTTTCATAATTTTAACAAGCCTTATCACTGGAAATGAAAATTTCAGTTAAAAACTGAATGTAAAATATAGCTTTAAATTCAAACATTTCTCGGTTTAGAAAAAATAAAAATTTTGTTGAAGAATTTGATATTTTGAAAATATTTTCGAGTCAATTTTAATTTTTGGCCTAAAGTTCACTTGTTGGAATGCTTGATTTTTGATAGTATTTCAATTGCAAATGTTTATTATTGACACCAATGCTATCATTGTAAGTTGTTGAGTTAGACGAATGATTTAAAGATTATGTAACGCAATCTTAATTTCTATAAGTATTCGGATTACAGGAAGGGTTTACAATAAAGATTTTTACAATTGCTTGCAAATCGAAAAAGAACAAAAAATAGGAAAATATGATTACTGATTGTTTGTGGCTACGAAGATAGCCTAATTTTTGATATTTTTCAGACCCTATATCTCGGTCTTAAAAATAAATTAACGAAAGTTATCTTTACATTTTTTGATTAAGAAATGTTAAGTTCAACGACCCTTTGATCAATGTACATTCTTGAATTTAATTTTCAATAAATCTTATTTTTGAAATTCTAATTTTATTCCGAAATAATCGACATCAGTATCAATTATGATATATCCATTAAATTTTCACTTTTTAATTTTAGTCGTGTATTGACTTAAATATGTTAAAAAAAAGATTAAAAATGGGCCTTTCATTAAAATTTTATATAAATATATGTACGTTATGATTTTAATTTTTGCTAAAATAGCTGGAATTCAAAACAGTTGAAACAAAATTTGATGTTGCAGTCACTGGTGCCATTAACAATTACGACGTAGAAACTGCAGATTTTCACAATATTTTCCGGTAACTTTGAAAATTTATATATATTTTTTTAGTTTTAATTTATACAATTTACAGCTTTTAATTCAAAGCGTTGCATGGTGTTATGTGAAAAAAGTTTGGGGATTTCAATAATTTCAGTCTCTATATTACAAAATCGACAGTGAATAGAAAGAAGCAGTTATTTTCGATTTTTCAATCAGAATTAGATAAATTAACTTATGTGTCAAATTTCAAACAGAATAACATGATGATGGATATGAAATGGCTATAATTGTTATATTAATATAAATTAAGCAAAATGTTTAATTTCCCTTTTGATAAAAGTTTCAAATAAAAAAAATTATTTCAAAGCAAAGTTTATATGTAATTGTAAGTCCTATTGAATAAGTAAGTATTTTTCTGAAAATTTACGTAATTATAATGATGAAAAAACAAAAAATTTAAATTAAATAAAAACGAACAGTTCAATTTTCCCCACTTGAATATATTAGCATAACATAAAATCTGGCATCACCGAATGCCAAGTGTTTTTCTTGCTGGTTTATTTTGCTCATCGTCGTCGTTAAAAATATATTTTTTTTTTGTAATGAGAGGAAAAACGAAAAACAACAACAAGAACAAAGTGTTGTATATATAGAAGAAAAAAGCCGCTTTGTTTTTTATTCATTCTGTTTTTTTCCTTTATTTTATGTGCTCTTGCTGGTAAAGACTCCACCTGTATATTATTTTTATAGATTTTGTTTTCGGCTTTTAGAGCATAAATACAAAAACATACAGAAAAATAACTTTTGCCCGGATGCCCCAACCCCCTTTTTTTATTATTTATTATTTGTATGAAATGTTTTTATAAGACCTAAAAGAACGTATAAACGACCCCAACCCCTGCGCTCAAACCCCCTTCCACTACCCTTAAGCTTTTGCTGCTGCTACTGCTGCCGTTGATGTTGTTGATTTTCTTTAAAATTTCAATTATTTATCTTGTTGTTGCTCTGGCTGTTCTCTTTTTACGACCCTTGCAGCAAAATTTTTTAGCAAAAATAATAAAATAAAAAAAAAAAAATAATTTATGAACAAGAAAAAAAATCCTCCAAAAACCCAACAAAACAACGACGACGATTGCGTAAAAACTTACCAAGCATTAAAAAGTTTCTTATTTTATAAATTTTCAAAACAATTTTAAGTTATTTTCTTTAGGGAATTATTAAACTTATAACTTTTTATAATGTATACAATATTTTTTTTTTTTAAACAAAAACATTTTGCAACAACACTTTTAAATATTTTTTTTTTTTTTACTTTTTTTGGGAATATATTTAAAAATATTTTTAAATTTAAACACTTTTCTAATGAATATTTATTATTTACCCTTTAAACAATTAAAATTTTGTTGTTTTTATTTGTTATTTTCAATAAATATTCAAAATTTTCTTGAATTTTTCAAGCTTAGCACGTTTTTTGTTTTCCGTCCCCGTTTTAGTGCGGCTGTTTCTATGTCGCGTATTTTTTGTATTTTTTTTCTTTTCACTCGCGTAGTGTGTATTTTTGTATTGGTGTTTGTAAAATTTGTGTATATTTTTCTGTATATGTGTATGTATATTTTTATTATTTTTTCACTATTTTTTTTTAATTTTCTTCTTTCTTCCTGCACTGTATATTCATACGAGTAGAAAAAAAATTGTAGATTTTTTTCTTTCTCCTTCTCTCCCTGTTGTTTACTTTAAACAGCAGCGCAGCAAAATGTGAAAATTTCTTTCGTAATTATACAATATTTTAATTACACTAGGGTAATTGTAAAAAATTTATTTTAAAAATAACAACAAAAATTTGTAATTTGTACAGGTTTTTGTAATTTTTAATAATAATTTAACAATAATATTATTGTTTTTATAACGCGGTTATTACTCGCCTGTGAGGCTCTGTGCTGTGCACGACGACTTTGGTCGAAAAAGAACGAAAACGTTGAGACAAGTCAAACGTCTGGCAACCGGCGCTTAGCCGTCAGTGTTGAGATATCATTGTTTCGTTGCAAATGACGGCGTTAAATATTCCTTTACAACGGCACACAACCGAGGATGACGTTTTTTTTTTTTTATTCCGATTTTTATATTATTATTTGTAATCAATGTTAAACCAAATTTTGGTTTTTTGAAATTGAAACAAAATAACAATATCATTAAAAAGAAAATTCAACTAAAAAATGATTTTTGAACTTTTTTTTAAAACATTAAACTCTTTGCTATCAGACATGAAATTTGGTATTTGTTTCTAAATTTCGGTTCTTTGAGTATTTTTTGTGTTTTAGAACTTTCTTTGGATTTTAGCTAGATTTCGTACCTATTTTCTTAAGTATTTCAAAATTCTATTTGGGTACCATAAAAACAATTTGAACATAAAGAAAATGCATTAGAAAAAGTATCATAAATAATGACCGTTTTTTCCTTAAACTTTTGAATTTCTAAAACTAGCGAACATATATCTATTGTGGTAAATTTTACATGGGGTATCAAAAGAGTACCACTATATAGTTTTTATCCATTTAATTTCCAAAGGCACTAAATTTTTAACAAAGTACCTTTTTTATCCGATTAAAAACGTACATAATTTTTTGTTCTTTCTTAGTTTAGGACATAGTGTATATATACAAAGTGATCGCTGTTTTACAAGAATAAAAAGTTACCACAAACTATTATGAAATGTACAAAAACAAATGAATAGAAACGTTAACAGTTTCTTTCGATATCCTCCTTCATTCGTAAACAAACGATTAAAAATATACATCACTACAAAAATAATAAATAAATAAATCGAGTAGGAAAAAAAATTAGCTTGACCTTGCGACAACTTCATTTAAATAATGTTTTTTGTGTGCAAATGAGTTTACTTTGTATAAATACACTTTAGTTAAATTCGCTTTGTTTTGATTTATAGAATTCTGCCGCCTCAAATAATCTTTCTTCAGCCTAATTTATTTTTAAAAGCCTTACGCGGATAACATATAACGCCGTTAACTTTGCTGAAATTCTCGTCGGCGTTTAAAAATGACTAGTACGCCGACCGTAATGATGCCATATTATTTTCTATTGTTAGAAAATTATATGCAACAATAACTTTATGTTCAGTCGATATTTTTCACAGGCAAAAGTTTAATAACTACAAAATTAGTCTGCAATTAAAATTTTTTATATTATTTTTAAGTTTCTCCCTGTAAAAATCGTAAAATATATAAGAAATATTTCAAGCTAACAACTGGCAAGAAATTCATGTACCCAAGTTCATAAAATAAATATTAGTAAGTTAACAAATATAGCATTTTTATAATTCATGTTTGAAAAAATCAAGATTACCAAACCCATTCAAAAATAAAATAATTAGTCGAGTTTCGGATGGAATTTTTGACTTCTTAAAATATTTTCGTTATTTTAAGAAGAGAAATGGAAAGTTATGGGAAAAATGATAACTTTTTAGGCATTGGAAACTATAAAAAACATCTGGCATCCCTTTCTTATCATTGTTTTGATTAGATTGTTATTGTTATTATTATTTTCTTTTTAATTTACACAAAAAATAAGCATGAGTGATTTACCTGAAAATCTTCAAATTAAAAGAGAACCTTCTCCTCCTTCTACACCTGAGGATAAATCACCCAACAATATTAAAGCCAAGCTTAATTTACATGTAAAACGACGTCTCCAAGACTATAACCAAACTGCTGAGGATAATCCAAACAATGGTTCCCAACATTCGCCTCATCATCAACAACAAAGAGGCCAACAGTCTGTGGATATAAAGCAAGAACCCTCAACACAAAAACCCACAGAAGTTGTACGACAAAAACGGCCCTACACTAAAAGAGCAGACAAACAGAAGTCGGTCAACCAACAACTGGAAGCCACAAACTTAGCTACAACAGCATCTACAACGCCACAAAGAAAATATAAACATAAAATAAAACAGATTGTTGGTAATGATTCGCAAGATGTATTAAATACATCTAATGTTTCAGATGAAGCACAAACAAGTGGCCATAATGTTAGTATAACTGCTGGTGCGACAAGTGCAGGCGATGAAGATGAAGTCGCACATGATAATGAGTTGAAAGCAGGCAGGGAAAAAGAAAAATGTCCCGATGTTTTGGCTATGGTATTGAGTATGAAGAAACGGGCATTGATGCAAGATCCAGAAGTGCAAAATTTTTTAAAAGAAGTTATGGAAGTAATAAAAAGTTAAATTTTACATTTTTTAGAGTTTGTTTTCTGGGAGTATAAAAGTTTAATTTGGGAGTATAAAAGTATTATTTGAAATAAATATATTTTCGATTTTTTAAGTTGTGTAATTGTTTAAGTACGACAAATTTTCAAAAACGTATAACAATTTATTTGAAAACTGTTATACGAATATAATTATAACAATATGAGCGTTTTTAGGATACTTTTTAAATATAACAAATAATTTGAAAACTGTTATATGATCTTAGAAGATATTTAAAAATTATAACAGTTTTCCTTAGAAGTTCTTAAAAATATAACAGTTTATTTTATAAATTATTTTTGTAAAAAGAAAATTAAAATGAAATGAACATAAATTATAACAGAGTATTTCGTAACTGTTATATTTGATTTTAGTTCTCTTTAATATTCAGAAAGATTTTAAGAAAATTCTTTAATTATAACAGTTTTCCTTACCAGTTTTTCAAAAGTTGTAACATTATTTTGCAATATAAATTAATTTTATCAATTATTTTTGAAATCGGGGAAATTAAAATAAAGTTTATGAATAGAGTATAACAGTTATTTTATAAAATATTTACAAAATACAATAGTTGGTTTTGTTACAATTAGTTAGTGCTTCAAGTATAAAAGTTTTAAGAAGTTTTCAAAAAACATACCAATTTATTTTTAATTACTGATAGAAAAATAGAGAAAGCCAAATAAAACTTATAACTAGTATAAAGTAATTAAAAATTATAACAGTTTATTATGTATCTGTTACAAAAAATTGATTTTTATTATTGTTTAGATTAAAATAAGATAACAGATAACCAAGGGAAAAATTTACTAAACAACCGCGAGAAAATTAACAATACATGCCAAATGGAACTTTATGATATTTATAAATAATTTTTACAAGGTTTCTCAAAATTTATACAAAAAATACTGATTTAATTGAAATTATACATTTTCTTTACAAAAAAAAAACCCTTAAGTTGCTAACAGTGCTGCCAAGTTTTTATTATTCTTCAACGTTTCATAACGTTTAGTTTTTGTTTGGCTTGGACTCAGCTGTTTACTTGACATTTCTGCCGAAAGCATTTCATACTATTTTTTCCTTTTCTTCTACTAGTTATTTGTTAAATAATAATCTTTTCGATTTAAAATAATAAATTAAAAAATGAATAATTTAACACGTTTAATGGCCAATTGTGTGCTAAACACACCAAAGCCTTCAATACTACCAGCCACTTCATCATTGGCCTTGCAATTGAGAACAAAAACTAAAATTGTGGAGAAACCAAAACCCGGTAATGGTAGACAATTTAGACGTATTGTTCATTTCAAGGATGAATACACCATTGAGCCTTTGAAAACTACCCATTTGGCTGGTAGAGATCCAGTAACTGGACGTGTTGTGGCTAAAGGTATTGGTGGTGGTATTAAACAGAAATATCATTGGATTAAGTGGGTAAGAGATGGTCCCTTGGAAGGACCACCTCAAGAAGAACGTGTCTTGGAAATCATGGATGATGGTTGTAGAACAGCTAAAATAGCATTGGTTGGTGTGGGCGATGAATTGAAGTATATATTAGCTACGGAGAATATGAAAGCGGGAGATATTATTAAGACTTCCAGATTTATTCCCAGAATTCCAGGTAAGTTTCATTGAACTAAATCATACAAATATAACAAAATCATTTTCATGATTTCAGTACGTCCCAATGAGGGAGATGCTTATCCATTGGGTGCTTTGCCTGTAGGGACTAGAATACATAATTTGGAAAAGAATCCTGGCTATCCCTGTCATCTTATACATGCTGCCGGTACTTTTGGAACTATTCTACGTAAATTTGATGACAAAGTAGTAGTGCAATTGCCTTCCAAACGTGAATTTGCTTTTGACAAAACTTGCATGGCCACTGTAGGTAGGTTTTCGTTGAAAGGTTATTGAAAACAAAAGTAAATTGCTTCACCGACATAAACTATGCTTTTAGGTCGTGTTAGTAATGTGGAGCATAATAAACAGCACATAGGTTCGGCTCAACGTATGCGTGAATTGGGTAATCGTCCACGTTCTGGTTTGTGGCAACGTAAAGATGGTCGTTTTGGTCGCAAGATACGAAGATTGCCACCTATGACATTAGTACCTCCACCACCTGGAAAGCCAGCTGAAATTGTTAAGCTTACCATACCATTATAAAGTAGTTAAATAAATTTTTATTGATGTTAAAAATATCTAAAATAAAAGTAATATTTTTTTGTTTTAATATAAAATTACTTATTTACGTGATTTTTTCATAGAGAATCCTTGGCCCTGGAAGGATTCCTCAGGTTCCGGGGCTGAATCTATTTCAGCCACACGATCACTAATAGGTTTAATAGTGCGATCAAACTTAAGTAAACCAAATTGATAGTCATAGTCGGGAACACCGCGTGCCAATATCTAAGAAAACAAATATATGAAATATGTAATGATATATGTATAAATAAAAACAAATACCTTTTTTATAACTGGTGTATCTAATTGTGAATCCTTTTTCTTTTTACCATCTAAACGCACGCCAGAACCCTTAAAAGTTTCTACCACCTCCTCCATAACATGATCTTGTGGTTGCTCTTCTACTGGTTGCTCCGTTTGGGCGGTTGCTGGCTCTTTATAACCCACAGGAGCTTCAAATTCCACCTTTATTTTTTTAAATAAAACAAATTCTTGTAAACAATTGCAATGAAATAAAACAAACTACTTACATTCATATCACACTCAATAATGCTAACAGCATTGCCCGGTTTAGTCTCCAAAACACACAATTCATACACCTTTTTGTTATATTTAATAGCTATAACATCGCCAGTTGTTAAACAAGCAAAATTACGCAAAGCATTTTCCAATACAGCTTTTGGATTTGTTATATCCAAAAAGTCCGTACTATGAGGTTGAAATTTGGAGAATTTAGCTACCGGCAAAGAAACACTTTCAATGGTTAATATATCACCTTCGCCCAATAGCAAATTATCCATCATCCAATAGGGCAAATAACATTTACCCTCATCGGCTACAAATTCCAAAACGCCAGCATGTGAAATTCTAGCTTTCTTATTATTAATCAACTTGAATAACATGGGATATTCAACATTTAAACGAGTTAAAGTATCCAAGGCAGAAGGTGGCATAATAACTGCAAAAAACACATAAACTTTAAATATTTCAATAGATTTAAATAAAATTGTGGTGATTACTTTTGCCGCCATTCTCTACATCTTGTCGTTCATTACCCGGCAACATGGATACCGAAAAACATTTATAGGAAGCTTTGAAACTGCGTCCTGGTTCGGGGAACATCATATTAAAACCACTGAACTGAAACTTATTGTTGTGGAAACATTTATGTTAATTTTGTACAGAATTTAATAATTAATACAAAAACCTACCATTTTTGTATATTTTTCGTTTGAAATTCTTTAGAACAAATTAAATCTTTTTTATAAACTAATTTCGCAAGTTTAAGTTTTTTCACTTGTTATTGTTTTTATTTGATTCCTTTGCGAATGACAGTCATCATTCACAATAGTTTTGCAAGAAGTAACAAACATTCATAGATAGATGATAGCAAACAGCTGTTTTTAAATTTCAACAGTGATAACCATTAAATTTAAACGTTTTAATAAAAGACACTCAAAATGTACAATAACAAATCAATTAGTAACGACTTTTGATCTAAAAATCTAGTCTAGAATGATAGCTGACATTTGA
>JACGTJ010001721.1:6268-17200 GCA_014858695.1 Chrysomya rufifacies | reverse complement strand
ATGTTTATTGTTAATCATATATGGCCCATTTTAGGGCTCGATTATATTGAATAAAAAAAAAAAAAAAATAATAATAATAATAGAAAATTTTACAGAAAATGTTTTTCGTATAAAGTTAGTGCAAAAATTGTTAATTTTAGTAAATGTTTGTAATTTCTTATGTATAGCTATGACAAAAAAAGCATTAAAATCAATAGAATTTCAAGTTGAAAATATAAATTTATTATTGAAGATATTTGATATTAAATATCTGATCGTTTTAGTTCTCTATCTGAGCGTTTCACCTCTCTACATGAACATATAGCTAAACTAGGAATTCCCTTGGAACTGTATTATAGCTTATAACAATTTCATTAAATCTAAAACAATCGCTTTAAAAATTTAATAGATGTACTTTAATACATAGCAGGGCTAATTTGGTTACCATCATAAATGTATGATTTTTTTTAATAATTAGTCATTTTAATGATTTTTCACCTTTTATTTAAAATTTCTTAAGTCGTTTCTAATTGAAATTTCTAAATTAGATATAATTTTAACATTGTTGCTAATAAAATTTATTATCTTAACATATTCTAATATATATTTACAAATATACATTCATATAATGAACGTTTTTCTGTAGGTGTAATTATTGCTGTCAATAAGAATACAACGGTTGATTTTTTATTATCACAACGAATTCACCACGCACGTGTCATGAGAAAAAAACCTCTCATACCTACCTCACAATTGTCATTTAGAGTTTTTGCTCTTTTCGTAGAAAATTTTTTCTTATATGAAAGTTATAAAAATTGTTTCCCAATTTTTATCGGTACGACGGGAATAGTTTAAACAAAGAAAACGTGCAAAATCTGTGAAAAATTACACAAAAATTCCTTAAATTCGTAAAACAAAAACACGAAAAGGAATTGCGTAAAATTTTAATTGCGGCGTGTGAGTGTGCGGTGTGTAAATAAGTTTCGAAACTCCAGATATCAGAGCAAAAATTCAATAAAAAAAACAACTAGAATGGGTAATGTTATGGCAGCATCTTCGTCGACGCCGAGCAGCGCAGCTGCTAAATTGGGAATGCCAGAACCAGCAGCGCCCGGTGCCTATTCTGGTGACAAGGAAGTGGAGAAGGTTGTAAAGGATATAAAATTAGAAAATCCCGGAACAGTAGAAGAATTGCATAAAAAATGTAAAGGTAAGTGGGGATACGTGTAAATGTATGTGTGCATTGGATTGATAAAAATGAAAACAAAAACATGAATGAGCAGCAGAACTACTAACGATAGAACGACTGAATGTTGGATTACATACATTGTTGTTTAGGGGGTTATTGTCTTCGCTGCTGATGACATAACCTACAAGCATGTGAATGAAAAATTATGAAAAAATGAATGAAATTAAGGAGATTTTTGTGAAATAATAATAAATAATGAATGTAATTCTTTTGTAGATATACAGGCCATGACCTTTGAGGGTGCCAAAGTTATGTTGAATAAAGGCCTCAGCAATCACTTCCAAGTATCGCACACTCTCAACTTGTGCAGCACACAACCTAGTGGCTATCGTTTTGGTGCCACCTATGTTGGCACTAAACAATTCAGTCCCTCTGAAGCTTTTCCCGTATTATTGGGCGACATAGATCCTTCCGGTAATTTGAATGCCAATGTTATTCATCAATTTTCACCACGCGTACGTTGTAAATTTGCCTCGCAGGTTAGTGCTATTGTATATTTTCTTTGTTATTTGATTTGGATTTATTCGTTTTATATTTTATTTTAGGTACAAGAATCCAAAATTACTGCCGCCCAATTGACAACAGATTATCGTGGTGACGATTTTACTGCCTCCTTGACAGTTGGCAATCCAAATATTTTCAATAATTCTGGTGTTTTTGTGGGTCATTATTTACAATCGGTTACTCAGAGTATTGCATTGGGTGCTGAACTCGCCTATCAATATGGTCCCAATGTTCCTGGTGGTCAAATAGCTGTACTTTCGGCAGTTGGTCGTTATACAAGTGGTGATTCTGTATGGTCTGGTACTTTGGGACCCAGCGGTATCCATCTTTGCTATTACCAAAAGGCCAGCGAACAATTACAAATAGGTGTTGAAGTTGAAACTAGTCTGAGAATGCAAGAATCGGTTGCTACAATAGGTTATCAAGTAGATTTGCCTAAAGCTGATGTTGTATTCAGAGGTAAGTGAAATTTGAAGTTGATTTCTTTTTTTTTTTTATTTTTTGAAACTGAAAGTTGTTAGCTGTTAGGGATTATCTAATAGTAAAAAGGAAATATAAGGCTAATGAAAAATGTATGAATCTAGATTATACCGACAAACTTATTTCAAAGAAAACTTCAAGCCAGTTTAGTAAAATGACTAACTTTTTTAAAATTATAGTTGCATATTTTTGTAGAAGTTATTGAATACAAATTTTAATTTCTTTAGAAATAAATCAATCATAATGTTAAACATAATTTTTGTTCAAAAATACCGATTTTTTAAGAATATATATGAATATAGTAGTAAATACTTAGTATCTATATAATATAAAAAAGTACCTAAGTGTTTTAACTTCAGAGCTGTTTAATTTGTTATATATTTTTTTTGTTGTTTTCATATTAGATATATGATCTCTTCGTTTCTATAAAGGACATAGGATCTCAACAAATTTCGTTATTCTGATCTGTTTAGAACAGTTCCTTTTGTAATTGTCTCGTTCTTCTTAATCGGTAATTGTTAAAGATGAGCATTGAATTGACTATAACAAATGAATTTGATTCCGATACAGCCAGCAGCATCATGCTTATATAGTCAGACGTGTGCTCCATGGATAATTTCTCCGCCATCGTTTTTACATACGTATATCCATTGTTGACCTACAATGTTTGCAGACATATTTTAGCATGATACACTTTCCTGAGACGATCACAAAATTAGGTTACATGAAGATCAGAATTAGGTTACATGACAGCGGAGCCTTCTAATTTCAACTAGATTTGCAGTGCGAGAAATAAAAGCTATTGACTTAAATACTTGAATACGGAAGTTTATGACCTTTATAAAAGGGAGGGTTCATTTTTCAAAAGTCTTATTACTTTATTTTTAGACTACGTGTTTTTATTGTATAAATATTGATATTTTGAATTTTACTATAGTAATTATCGTTAATTGTGTTTAATCTTTGTAATACTACGAACTGATTTTAACTATCCTTATTTTATGTTAATGAATTTCATAAAATTGTATTTGGATGTAACCTTACAAGTTCAAAAGATTCATTTTATTAGCATAGAATCCTATTAAAACGACTTCGAAGTCGAAGATACAATGTTTTCATCCTTGATTTGTGATACAAATCAAATTATTGATTTTTTGTTTGTTTTAAATTGCATTACTCAATATAAAACACATTTTTGATTGAAGTCATTTCAGTTCTACTGAAAAAAGTTTTTTACATTTTACACAAAAGTTATACCTGATGATGTATAAAGTTAAAACAAAAGAAGATTTAATAGAAAACAACTTAAAGCTGATTTTGATTATCTAATTAAAGTTTACATAAACATCTTATATATTTCTGTGTTGACTAGTGTTGCTATTTAATTATAGTTTGCCAATTGACTTATTTCTTTATCAGTGATATGCAAGCAAACAGTAGAATTTCAATATTTATGATTATTTTATCTTATCACTATAATTATTTAAATATCTATTAAATATGTCTCGTATTAATAAAAAATTATGTATTTAATATTATTTACAGGCTCCTTTGACTCCAACTGGAATGTATGCGGTGTATTAGAGAAACGTTTGCAGCCATTGCCATTTTCATTTGCTTTAAGTGGACGTTTAAATCATACCAAAAATCAATTTAGATTAGGTTGTGGTCTAATTATTGGTTAACCTTAAGTACTGAAAAACAAAAACAAACAAACAAAAATTCTGAAAAAGAAACAAACAAAACTATAAATTGATTTCAATATTAATAATAGGGATTATTGGTTATGAATAATTTGAAATAACTACAAAATAAAACATTAAAAAAACAACAAATAACTTTACAAACGACTTAAAAAGAAAAGCTAGAATTAAAATTTGGAAAAAGAATGCTATAAAATCTTAACACAAAAACAGATAAAACACAAAGCTTTTTCTTGTCAATTGCCTTTAAAAACCTTCAATTCAATTATTTTTAGTTTATCATTTGGAAAAAGCTTAAAAGCAATTTATTTGTTAACATTTGTTTTGAAAAAAAAAGAAAAGGAATTATTTTAAGTAATTTCTAATTGTTTGAAATAAAATTAAATTTATTTCAAGTTATTGAAATTTCTTAAAATAAATTTCTTTGTAAATTTGGAGAATTATTTTGTGTGCAAATAAATTTTGCAAATCTAATACAAATTAAATTCTAAGAAAGCCATCAACACCGCCAGTTATAATTATTTAAATAATTTTTCTTATGTACAATATGATATTTTTTTTTTTTAATTGTAAAATTGCATTTGTTTAGGTTTAATGTAAACTTTTGTATTTCTAACATATTTGTTCTCAAAAAAACAAAGCCAACAAACAATTTCCAACTGTGTGTGCTTTTAATTTCTTTGGAAAAATATTAATTATTTTTTTGTTTAACCAAAAATTTTTGGTTAACGGTTCTTCCTTGACTGAAAAAAGAAAAACATAATTAATAAAAAAATAACACTCACATTCATATACAAAATATAATAACAAACAAACAAAGAAAGAAACATGTCCAAACAAACCTCAATCAATATCTTTTGCTGCAATTGTGTTATGTTTTAATAAAACTATTGTAAATTGTAAAACTAATTAAAGCAAATATTTCAACAAACAAATTAATATAATATCCCTATTATTTAATGCTTTCGGTTATATAGTGTCTTTTCTTTTTCATTAATACTTAGATTTAGCATCAACTTATTTCTCAAAAGAGAACATTTTTAAACTTTCACTGGCAGTTTTATTTAGCTTCTCTTTTCTCTTTAATTTTACAAAAATAAAATGGCTCGAGATAGTAAAAATATAATTTGAAGTTATGTTTTAAATTTGTATTTTCATCAAAAGCCAAATTTATTCTTTATAAAATAATAAATTGTTTTAATAACACTTTCTCCTATAAAGTTTGCTTTAAGACAAACTTTTTTTAAATAATTTTTTTTACATTTTAATATACATTTTTTTATAATAATTTTCACAATTGTTAAGTTAATTTTAGTAAAGAAAAGACCTTTTAAAAAATAATCATTAAAAATTAATAGTTTTAAACTTAAAATAAAAAAATAATGTTTTGTTGACCGAAAATATGACAGTTTTTTATTTGTTATAACTAATGGATTTGTATTGGTATAACTTAACTTTAATTGAAACTAGTGGCGCTATAAACCAATGAGATATTGTTTAATGAGTGCGACATCTTTCGTAAAGTTAGATTATTTTATTATAGAGTTGCCACACTATTAACTATCAACTAAAACTGAACTAGAGTTGAAATAGAACTGAACTTGAATTGAACTAGAACTGAACTAAAACTAAAATCTAAACTATTTAAATCAGTAGTGCGTCGTAGTACCTTTATAATCTCCAAAGTGGTTCGAGAAGTAAGATCTTATAAGTTCCACTTTTATAATTTTCATTGGACTACTATATTTTTTTTATTACTCCTACTTGATGCATTTTATTTATAAAAAATTTCATTCATTATTAAATGTTTAAGAAATTATTAAAGTTTTAATTTTGTACATTTAATAGATGCATATAGAACAAAAACTGGAAACCTCAATTCATGATATTGTATTATCGTTCATCAGTGTATGTAAACAGTTTATAGTGGCTTTGTTTAAAACTATTTTTTTTTTTTGTGTAATCAAATGTATGGTTCCGGTAAGGGCTAAATTAATCAAGAGAAAGTTGCGCATGTTTGACTTTTGTTAAGATTATCTTTTTAAAGGAGTTGACCTATATTGTTACTAGAGTATTCCAAATATTTAAACATTTTGTTCCACAGCATTTTGTCATTTATGCTGAAATACAATTACATTGATAATTATTTAACCCTAAACAAGTATTTACCATAGAAATCTAATTTAATTGTAAAAATGTGCATTAGTAGGATACTATTCCTAAGGAGAAATTTAATTGTAGAAATATCTTCGAAAATATTGTGAAAGTAGCTTAGTTAAGCATCAATTAAATGAATGATACATTATTATTTTCAAATTTAATGATATAATGAAATACTTAAAATTATTAGTACCTACCTAATATTTACATTATTATTTATTTATAATATACCTATGTGTCCTTATTACAAATATTTACCTTTTATATTTAACTGTATAAATGTTTAGTATAATTTTCTATGGTTCTTTAGTTGATTTCCCCCATCAACAGTATTTAAACTTTTATGAAGAAAAGAAAAAAAACGTGAAAATGCAATACTAGGTGATACGCGACTTTATAAAGCCATAAACAATTTCAATAGATTTTGTCATAGTAATCTAAGTCAAATTTTAACATTTTATCAAGAAACCCACTTTTTCCAACTTAAACTCCTTATTCTGGGCGAGCATTTTAATGGGGTGTGGGTGAATTAATAAGCCGATTAGAATTGAACTTAGTACAGATAGAGCTAAACATTCTAAATTTCAATTAAATTCACCCACATTTAAATGCTCCTTCCGAGAGAACATTTGCTTGTTGGATTTGTTGTCAAAATGGATCGTTCATAACCAATTTCGAATTGCTTGGTTTCTTTACCAAAATATCTATTGATACCAAATTAATATGTATTTATAATGCTAACCCTTTACATTTAAGGCGGTTGTACTCATATTTTGGGGGGAACATTTGTATAGGGGCTATGCATGATAGTGATCAGTTAAAATGAAATTAGGCACATAAACCGTTCATAACCAACTTCAAATTGCTTGGTTTCTGTACCAAAATATCTATTGATTCTAAATTAATATTTATAATTAATTCACATATTTAAACATTTAAGACGGTTTTACTCCTATTTTGGGAAAACATTTATATTGGTGCTATAGTGATCAATTCAAATGAAATTAGGCATATACGTTTAAGAGTATAAAAGACTTATATGTTCTAAACTCTAGTAAGTTACACATATTTAGCCGAGAGTCTCGGTTTAAACAACATTCGGGTGCCATGTTTATAGGTGGTGGAAGAACGAATAAAAATTCCGTGGCAAATTTTTACAAATCATCTTCAAAAACGCTGCCTGTACTCTGTTAACAAGGTTAACATGGAAGAACGGGTATCAATAAATAGACTCAGAAAGTGATTCTGAGTCAAACGTTACAGATGAGTAACAAATTTTGAAAAAATCTATTATACCCTCTCTCTCTCTCTCTCTCTCTCTCTCTTAACAAAAAATCAAATTCGTAAATAAAAATTGTTAATCATCATTAATGATTTTGGACTTATTTTTTAAAATAGAAATACAATTTATTTGTAATTTGAAGATTTTTTTAAATAAAAATTTAAATCTTTATTTTTTTAATAAAGAAGAAAAATTTCTACATAATTTCAACAATTTTCTTCAATATTTGTTAAAGAAGAAAGCAACTTTTTATGTTCACTTTTTCATAATCTTGATGAAAAAATTGTCGATGTTTGACAAAACCGCATATGTATTTTTTTAAATTTTTGATCAAACAAAAATAAATTTTATTTTTTTGTGAATAACATATCAAATTATATGCTATTGTAATCAATAATGGCTAAATTTAACAGATTTATATGAAAAATTTCTGTTGGGTCAAGAGCCAACATGGGATTCTCAGTAGGGATCTCGAGATACTACATTGAATAAATCAATTAACTACTGAAAAGTAATTGAGTTTTAGTTTATTTCTAGTTAAGTTCTAGTCTAGTTCTAGTTTAGCTCTAGTTTAGTTCAAGTACAGAGTTCAAGACCCCAAGGGGATCGCAAAGAACTAATGTCACCAATGTCATTTGACTCATTTGAGTCAAATGACATTGGTGTAACATAATTAATACAACATCTGATGTCTTACATTCAAATAAAGTTCGCCATTTATGGAAAAATTTGAAGATAATTGGAAAATTTGTCTGATTTTAATAAATCTTCCAATTTAGGACAAAAATAGTCAAATTGTCAGCTGACCATTTTTGTTCTAAAAGTCGTCGAAACGACGATAATTCATCAAATCTATCGTAAGTATAGGGTATAAAAACATCTAAAAGAGAAAAATATTTAACTATTGTATAACACATTTCTCACATTCATATTTCATACGAATAATAATATTATTTGTATGTCTACTAGACAGTCATGTTAAGACATAAATTACATAGTATTGTCACAATTACACGTTTTCATTAAATTACAGAAAAGGTATAAATATACAAATTCGAAAAACTAGGACAAATTCATTTTTTGTTTTCTTGCTCTCATAGGGTTATAATTTATTCTTAGATTTTGGTTTTGAAGAAAATTTTAAAACATCATTTCCAAGACTTTGATGTTTAATAAAAGAAAATTAGAAATTAGTCAAAGTGCTGTTTATTTTATAAACGAAATATAAAATTATATCTTAAAATTAAAGAGATTTTTTTTTTTTAAATTTCTTAAATTAATATGTTTAATTAACAAAATATATTTCAAATTTAACTTAATTATCATACCTTTAACATTGATTAACAAATATTTAGAATATTTATACCCTGCACCACCATAGGTGCGTTTGTGAGGGTGTATGTAACATAGACAAAAAATTTTCGAACACCCACCTTTAAGTATACCGTTTATCTTAGAATCACTTTCTGAGTCGATTAAGCGATGTCCGTCCGTCCGGACGGCAGGCTGGCTGGCAGTCCATGTAAAGCATGTGCAAACTCTACAGTTCGTAATTTTGAAGCTATCGTCTTGAAATTTGGCACACATAACTTTTTTGGCATTGGGACCAAGCCTATTGGTCATGATCGGTCCATTATTTCACCTAGCCCCCATACAAATATACCCCTCGGAATAAGATTTTAAACTCATATCTCGCTTAACTGAGTGTGTATTTCGATAAAATTTGGAATGTATAACTTTTTTAGTGATCTTAACGTACCAAGTTTCATTACAATCGGCGCATTATTTCACCCAGCCCCCATACAAATGTCCTTCCAAAATTGTGATAAAAATGATAAAATATGTGGTAAAGATCGCAATTTTAAAGATATTTCGATGGAATTTGTTACAGATTATTATATTGTTAGGGGAATAAATTTTGTGGAAAATGGTCATGATCGGTACAATTTTACACCTAGCCCCCATACAAATGTCTTTCCAAAATGGTGAAAAAATTATAAATATGTGGGTGAGATCGCAATTTTAAAGATATATATGTTGTTGGAATTCGGTACAGATTATCATTTTGTTAGGGGAATAAATTTTGTGGAAAATGGTCATGATTGGTCCAATTTTACACCTAGCCCCCATACAAATGTCTCTCCAAAATGGTGAAAAAATGGTAAAATATGTGTGTGAGGTCGCAATTTTAAAAAATATTTCCCTGAAATTTGGTAGAGATTATTATTTTGTTAGGTGACTAAATCTTATGGAAAATGGTCATGATACAAAAGAAAACCTTGAAAACAAAGTCCAATAATTTACCTCGCATAAAGTGGTGCAGGGTAACATATAGTCGGACTTGAACGACTAAAGCACTCTTACATGTTTTCAAATCATTTAGCTATAAACACCCTTAAATGTCTTTTTAATTTGGTGACCTTTTACAAATAGAATAAATTAGTTGGAGAAGAATTGAGAAAAAAAACCCTTTAGAGTCTATAAACTTTTAAAGCTTTTATTTAATGATTAAATTAACTAACAAAAGCATTCGTTTTATAAAACTATAAAAAGGAGAATCGATATGAAACTTATTGATAAACTGTTAACAAAATAACTTACAATAGAATAAAATTAGAAAGTCATATAAAGTCAGTCACTCACAGTGTGATAACTTATTTGTTTAAGTTTTTTAGTTTAAGATTAATTTAATAAGAAGAAAAGTTTTTAATGAAACTTAAAAATAGCAGCAATTAAAGCAGAAATGTCGTATATTAACAATATTTTCTAAAGGAAATTTTATGGCTAAAGAAAGAAGGTAGAAGCTTGCCGGAAAACATGATCAATTTGCGATTTATTTCTAAGAAATTTTCTTGCAAAAAGTGCAAATTACTTTCAATTTTATAGCAAAGTTTAGAACATAAAAATGATTAGAAAACCAACTGTTGACAACGTATGTTATCATTTTATGCACGTTAGTTAACATTTTTCTCTGGAATTTATGATTTTTTGGATTGCAATTAATCAGCTTTTACATTAACCCTTATAACCTGATGCATATTTGGACAGATCCAAAAATGCTAGGAAATAAATCTGTAACTATCGGTCGTCGGGTTAGATTTACTACAAATTTCAGATCAGATCCTTGTGGAATGGATTTCTAACATCAAAAATGTTATTCTGTTCAAAAGTTAAATAAAAAATGAACAAGAATGATTATATTCGACTTGTTTGAATCTTTAATATTCAGGATCAATTAGTCATATCTAGTACAAACAAGTATGAATATTATATTCGGCTTGGCTGAATCTTTAACAGCCATCATTAAAATAGATTAAAGTATATTTCATATATTTTTGTCAATGTTTCTTGCTACTAACTAACGATACATCGAAAATTTGATCGTTTACCTCCATTCAGTTCACAATTTTAATTTTCCGTTACTATATTATGATTTACCTTAAATTTTATCTTTGTACGTTTATCCGTTTCATATTTGGGACATATTATGTACTAAAATGTTTCAAAACTACAGATTTTCATGGGTATTTGTTCCATAACTTCCTTATTTATAATCCAATTCTGCCCATTTTCAA
>JACGTJ010001720.1:26866-40081 GCA_014858695.1 Chrysomya rufifacies | reverse complement strand
TTTATTTTTATAAAAATTTCTACTTTTAAAGAATTCTTTTTCTTTTAAACGGCTTCCTAAAAAGTTTATACATTTTATTTAATAAAACAAATTATGTTAATTAAAAATTACTTTATCCTATTATATTTAAATTAATTAGAAATATATTTTCTAAATAAGAGATTTTTTTTGTTTTGCGTTGAGTTTATGTTTAAATATATATAAAAAAATGTTCTGTTTTCTATTAGTGTTATTTTTATGGAGATTCTCAAAATGAGTTTCATTTCTTTAAGCTGATTTCTTTTGTTTATTTGTTGTGTTACAATAACTTTTATACAAATTCATCCTGCATCCTAATTAGGTCAATATTCAAAGTATTTATGTATGTATGTATATATTATTAAATATAAATGTGTATGTATGTATGAGTTAAGCTTAAAAATATGGCTTTTTTTATAACATCTTTTTTCTAACTTAGCAGCCCTTGATTTTGTTTTTAAAACAAAATCAAGTTGTATTTTTTTTCTTAGTGTGTTTTAAACTTACAAACTAAGCACAGTTTAAATTTTCGTTTTTTTTTTTTTTAATCTTTCGTTTAAATATTTTACCTACAATAATAAAATATATATATAAATTTATATAAGTCTCTTTGCATTTAGCATTTTTTTTAAAGGCATCAATAAAACATGATGTCTACTAACACTTGTATGTGTTTTTTTGAGTGTATTTCCTTAACTAAAAAGGAGTTTGTTTATTTTGCTGAAAAAATATTGACTCCCTTTTTACTTTCATTGTCAAATGTAAATCGCCTCTGAACCCTTGTTGGCCTGATGACCACCAGATATATATAAATTGTTGGCAGCTGGAGATTGTACACCTTCGGACCAATCGGAACGCGGCGATGAACTTGACCAATGTCCGGGAGATTCGGGTGAAGGTGTAGGATAACTATCTAAAGTTTGAACCATGTGTTGGGGTGTGTGGCTGCCGGAATGTTGGCTGGGCGGTGTCAGGTACTGATAGAAGGCCTGATTGTGTTGTGATGATGGCGAAAGCATATTAGCCGTTGAAGGCGAAGAAGCTGACATTGAACTTTGTATTGAGGGAGGATTCATTTGACCCGAGTGAAATGAGTCTGCAAATAGAACAAATGAAAGCGTATAAATTTATCTTTATTGCATTAATCAACAATTAATATTTTTCTTCTTACCCGGTGATCCACAAAAACTATTCAAGTCCAAGCCTGCTGAACTGAATTCCATACCCGCACCACCATTATTTCCCATTTGCTGCTGTTGTTGTTGCTGCATTGTTTGCATTATTGCACTATTTTTATTTTGTTGTTGTTGCTGTTGATGCATTTGTTGCTGCTGCTGTTGTTGTTGCGTATTGTTGGCCATCATTATGCCCATATCACTACCAGTTGGCGATATAATGCCCAAACTAACTGGTGAATTTTGACTGCTGGGTGTTTGGAAATTCATGCTATTGGGTGAATTTTGTGATTGTAGCGCAGAAGCACCGCTTCCACCCAACAACGTATTGAGATTACTGCCACAGAATTGCTTTTGTTGTGTAGCATGTCGCATGGCCTGCATATGTGTGGGTGATGTTGGCAAACTGGGTCGTGACTTGGCAGGAGAAGGAGATCCTAATTGATTTAGACAAAAACCGAAATTAAAAGTCTTTCCTCAACAATATAAAAGAAATCTTTAATCAAACTTACCCAAATAAGCATGAGGTGATAATGCCATATTCGATTGAACGGAATGTGGTGGCGATTGATTGGAATATGGAGGACTGAGACCTTGCTCATGGCCCCCCAATAAATTGTTGCCATTTAAACCATTATTACCACTTTGATTACTATTCATCAATTCCTGATGAAAGGGCGAACCCATGGAATAACCATAATTTTCCATTTTTATCATGTCATGGCTTTGTTGCGGCACCAAAGACTGCATGGACTGCGCGTTCTAAAATTGAAATTACACATTTTAAAACTAATTAAAAAAAGGATTAGTTTCTTTACTTACTTTTACACAATCCTCATAGCTCGGCGGGTGCTTGACATTGTTGTTCCCCAGCAGATCGTTGTGATGATTGGTTCCCTGGCCGTTGCCGCCGCCAGTCAGGGCGTTCGAGTACATTGACGTCGTATCGTAGGGACTCGGTTGACTTGTTAGGGCTGTCGGTGGTGGTGAGTCCACTGAACTGAGTGCTGCATCCAGCAACTGCTGTTGCTGGTTCTCCACCGACCCGGGGTTTTGCACTGTCTGGCCACCAGCCAAGCCATTCAGCAGCTGTGATGCCGTAAGGCTGTTGCTGTTTTGGCCCTTTTTTGAGGCCTGACCTAAACCCTTTTTTGAACTCGGTTTACGTCTTAAACTACCACCATTATCGAGCAAATTATCAGGGCTACCTTCCAAAAGTTTAGCTTTCTTAGCAGCTTTGGCTTGTGCCGCCTTTGAAGGTTGTTTACCGGCTGCTATAACTGTTGGTTGAGTAATCATTTGTGGTTGACTTCCGGGTGGTGGTGAGGCTATCATAGTTTGTGGTGCTATTGCGATCATTTGTGGAGATCGTGGTACATGTTCATCCAACAGGCGTACAATATCATGGTGTAAACGTTCTGAGGCTACATCACGTGGTAAACGATCCATATGATCAGTGATTTCACGATTAGCGAAGTTATCCAACAAGGCTTTGCAGGCTTCATATGAACCCTCACGTGCTGCCAAGAACAAAGGTGTTTCGTCTTTATCATCTTGTGCATCTCGATTTGCATGGTGCATTAGTAATATGTTAACAGCTTCGGTGTTATTGACAGCTGCTGCCCAGTGTAGAGCAGTTTTACCAGAGTTATCAGCAGCATTTATGTCAGCATCCGCAGTAATCAAATCCTCGACCATGCCTTCAATAGCCAATCTTGCAGCCAAAATCAATGGAGTAGTTCCATCATGCATACGAGCATTCAAGTTGGTAGCCCGGTTACGCAATAAAATTTGGAAAACACCCATAGCATCAGCGGCTACAGCAGCATGTAGTGGAGTACGCCCAGTGTTATCTTGACAATTAGCATCTGCACCAGCATCCAACAAACGTTTGGCCGCATCAGCTCTGGCATAACGTGCCGCCAAATGCAATGACGTTTCTCCGGTCTTATCCATAGTAGCATTAAGTTCAGCTCCTTGAGCCAAGAGATCTGAAATAACCTGAGCTGTAGCATCATCCGACTGCTCAATATCTTCACCAGTATCTATTCCACCACCACGTACTGCAGCCACCATTAAAGGTGTCATGCCACAAGGACCTCTAACATCAACATCATGTTTGCCATCTTGATGTGCTGGTGGGGTCATTATAGAAGATCTTACATCGGCTACATCCAAATGAGCCTGGGACCAAACACGGTTATCGGCCTCTTCATAATCAGTGACCATAGTATGATCGCTGGCATACCCACCATGATCATTGCGCAATCGTTTGGGTTGTGGCATATCCGACTCGTCATCAGACCACTGAGGAGCATGTCCCATATGTCCCGAATTCATGTTAACATCGTTGCTCATGCAAGCCATAGAAGGGTTCTTATTAAGATTTCTCATTTCTTGACCCGTAGGATCACGTCTTCTGCGCTGTGGATTAATGGTGGGTGTACGAAAACCTTCAGGGAACCAAGTAATGCCAGCAGCACGTTTACGTTGTGTCGTAACTAACACACCAAACAAAGCGAATGCCAAGACCACCAATATTATACCCAAAGTAACATATTTAACATTTGTAGGAGATTCCATAACATCTTCACCAGGATTTGTTACACCTCTCACACTATAAATGGGGAAATTTGACGATAATGTATATTTAGAAGCAGTGGCTGCCAAGAACTCTGCAGCCTCCGAGGCGCTAAAGAAACATTCGGTACATTTACGGTTATCTATCTCCAAATATACTTGAATACCAGTTTGTCCAACATGTTCCGAGAATAAGATCTTATTTTTACGACCAAATTCTGTATTTTGTATATCATTAATAGGTTGAGTACCCTTCCAGGAGAAAATCATATCATTGCCCATGGAATCTTTCTTAACTCGTACAGTTGTACGCAAATGATGACCCATTTCTCTTAGGAAAACAACTTGTCGTTCACGGAATTCATTTATATCCATTATTAATATAACTGAAATAGCACCATCCGCAAGATTTGGTGGCTCAGCTGCATTTTCACAATCCAAACCATCCCAATTACATTCAGCGTTATTACAACCATAATCGCAGAATCCATTGGCATAGTGTTTTTGGCAATAGGCATCGTAAATGGGATTACATGGTTGTAGTTTCTTTTCACAATCACGACCATCGAAAAGACAAGCAGCATTATTACATTCTTCATTACATTTACCATCCATAAAGACACGCCAACATTGTATTTTGGCAGTACAATTAACCCAAGGATTAATGCCTAGCGAACAGTCATTGCCATCAAAGTTACATGCAAATGTATTACATTCAGGATCGCACACACCATTACCTTTCTTTTCTTCACAACCACGCTTAACACACAAAGCTTGTTGATAAGTAAAGTCCTTCGCATATTTGTCATTAATGCCTCTAGCTGGATCATTTACCCAACCAGGATAATTGGCATCATAACTTTCACAACGTTTACCAGACCATTTAGGTGGACAGAAACAAACGAAATCACCTAAGAGATTGTCACAGGGTGCGCCTTGTAGACATGGGTTTGGCGAGCATTCATCCATCGTATCACGTTCACAATGTCGCCCATCAGTTCCCGGTGGACAATCACAACGATATCCACCACCATCATCGATTTTACAAGTACCAGCTTGACAAGGATTTGAATCGCAATCGTGTCCCGAAAATTCACAATTCTTACCAAAGAAACCTTCAGTACAAAGGCAGTGATGACCTCCTTGTTTGGGCGAACAAATTCCACCATTTTGACAAGGAGAATTTGCACAGAAATCAACTTTATTCTCACAATGTCTGCCCATATAGCCAGGCTTACAATTACAATGGTAGTTGTTGACCAATTGTACACAATCCAAAGTACCAGCATTCGAGCAAGGATTTGATAGGCATTCATTAATATCACCTTCACAACGTGAGCCTACAAAACCAGGCGGGCAGGCACATTCAAAACCTCCAACACGATCAATACAAGTACCATTATTATGGCAGGAACCACGCTTGCAGTCATTTTCGTTAACTTCACATATTAAACCCGCTGTACCAGGAGGGCATGAACAGCTAAAAGTATTTACCAAATCATGGCAAGTTCCACCATTTTGACAGGGATTTGGCGAACAATCATCAATATTTAATTCACAGTTTTGACCCTGGAATCCTTTACGGCAAACACATGCATAGGAACCAATTAAATCACGACAAGTGCCACCATTTAAACAAGGTTGAGATTCACATTCATTGATTTCCTGTTGGCAGTAACTACCCGTATAACCTTGTTTACAATAACATCTATGTATATTTCCATGTTCTTTACAAGTACCATTATTACACAACTGTTCCAAAGATACACCTTTACGTATTGCAGCATCACTACAGGACACCATTTCTACATCACACAATTTACCCGTCCAGCCGGGAGCACAACCACAGCTAAACTGATTTTTCGATTGAGTACAAGTGGCTCCGTTCTCACAGGGTGATTTTGTGCACCAATCCACATAGTCGGTACATTGTTTTCCAGTATAACCATACGAACAGTGGCATGTATATTCATCACCATTTTCATGACAAGTGGCACCATTTTGACAAGGCTGAGAATCACATTTATTAATTTTGTACTGACAATTAGAGCCCGTATAACCCGGCAAACAGGAACAATTATAGCTATTGATGCCATCAATGCAAGTTCCACCATTCATACATGAACTTTCGGTACAATCTTCATCATTGGTCTGGCAATTAATGCCCGAGAAACCCAAGGGACAGGTGCATGTATAGGAGTTAACATATTGGCGGCAGGTGGCACCATTTTGACATGGCAAACTGAGGCATTCATTGATGTCTGTCTCACAATGTTTGCCATCGAAACCATCCACACATAAGCAGGTGTAATCGCCAATACCATCCAAACAAGTACCACCATTTTGACAAGGGAACAAAGCACAGTCATCGGTATTTATAGCACAATCATGACCCTCATAACCCTTGGAACATATACATCTATACGAGCCAGGAACATTGTGACAAGTAGCACCGTTGCGACAGGGTGTAGAAAGTTTACATTCATCAATATCTTCATCGCAAAAACGTCCCGTATAACCCAATTTACAGGTGCAAGAGAAATCCAGGAAATTTGATGATGGTGTACATTTAGCATCATTACGGCAACGATTAGTGGCACAAGGATCTAATTTTGATTCACAGTCTTGTCCAGTGTATGGAACTTTGCAAACACACTTGTAACCATTGACTTTATCGATACAAGTACCACCATTATTACAAGGATTATTAATGCAATCATCAATATTAGTTTCACATTTCAAACCAGTATAACCAGGCATGCACTGGCACTTAAAGGCATTTAACTCATCCACACAAAAGCCACCATGTTGGCAAGGATTTGAAGAACATTCATCTATATCGTTTTCACAACGTTTGCCACCATAACCGGGAGGACAGTGACAGATGAATTCATTTATACCATCTTCACAACGACCACCATTTATACAGGGATTTGAGGCACATTCATCAACATCGCTAAGACAACGTGGATCATAGAAACCTCTAGGGCATTCGCATTTATAACCGTTAACCAAATCCATACAAACACCATTATTAGCGCAAGGATTACTAGCACATTCATTGATATTAATCTCACAATGAACACCAGTAAAACCGGGAACACATTGACATGTATATTTGTTAATGCCATCGATACAAGTGGCTCCATTATTACAAGGATTACTGTGACATTCGTTGACATTAATTTCACAATCCTTACCCGATGTTCCTGGTAGGCAATGACAAACATACGAACCCACTCTATCTACGCAATGGCCACCATATTGGCAGGGATTCGATTCACATTCGTTTATTTGGGTCTGACACAAATAACCCGTAAAACCAGGATCACATACACAAGTAAAACGATTATCACCATCAATACATTTACCACGATGACAAGGATTTGAATCACAATCATTGATGTTAATTTCACATGATAAGCCTGTATAACCCGGAGGACATTGACAGGTATATCCCGCTATAGAATCACGACATATTCCATTATTACGGCACGGTTGCGATTGACAATCATCGATATTTATTTGACATCTTGAACCCGTAAAACCCAGAGCACATGAACACTTAAACCCATTAATCATATCATTACAAATGCCACCATTCAAACAGGGATTCGATTGGCATTCATTAATATCAATTTCACATTGAGTACCAGTAAAACCGGGCATACATACACAACGGAAAGTGCCAGGATCATCTAAACAACTGCCTTCATTTTGACAAGGGTGTGACTCACATTCATTAATATTCGTTTCACAACGAGGTCCTGTAAATCCCTGCGAACAATTGCATCTAAAGGATCCGGGGGTATTAACACAAACACCATTATGTTCACAGGGGGATCCCTGATCACATTCATCTATATCTTCAGAACAATCTACTCCCTTATAACCAGTGGCACACGAACAGGTATATGAGCCATTAATCGGACTGGTATCACAGATAGCATCAGCATGACAAGGATTCGAAGTACAAGCATCATCTAAATGACAAAGTAAACCAGTTTTGCCGGGTGTACAGCGACAATAGAAAGAACCAACACCATCTATACAAGTGGCACCATAGAAACAAGCAGCTGCTACGCAATCATCAATATTTTCACTGCAATCTGGACCAGTCCAACCATTAACACAGATACAGGAATAAGAACCTTGTGAATTCGTACAAGTGGCACCATTCTGACATACCGATGGCCTGTCGACAGATAATTAAGAAAATGTATTAAATATCATGTTAAATACTAGAAATTTTGTTGTAGAGCTAAATGAGTCCAGCAAATGGTTGAAACTTACCTTATGGCACATTCATCTACATCTTTTTCGCAATTTTCTCCTGTGTAGTTGGGTGGACAGGCGCAATGATAACTATTAATACCATCTATACAAGTACCGCCATTTTGACACAAATGTCCAGGACAATCATCAATATTTTGTTCACAATTTTTACCTTGATAACCTAAAAAACATAGGGGGTAATGAATACAAATTAATAAAAATTTGTTACTAAAATTTAAAAGGATATTTTGGGGGGAGTATAAATCTGGCATCTTTATTGTTATCAGATACATATACATACATTTTTTTAATGTTCTCTCTTAATATTCTCTGAGATAGATTAATAAACATATACAATATGTTTGTAAGAATATTAAAACAGGTAGCTCAAAACTATATTACAACAAATAGCCAAATCAAAACCGGCTTTAAGCAACAACAAAATATTCATTTGTATGTATTTGAAAAGAAAAAAAACTAAAGAGTTGCATGGAAAAAATTGAAATAAAAAAAATTTATATAAACTGAAAGATTTAAGCCCAGAAGAAAATCAAAGTCAGCATTAAAGAATGACAAAAGAAACAAATTATTTGTATGCACACGAGCAAATATTACAGATATTTAATTAAAAAAAAATTGAAAATAATGTAAAATTAAAAAAAAAAAATTAGTTAAATTTTATAAATTTGATGAAATAAATAAAATAATTGATAAATAAAAAAATTTAATTTTAATCCAAGAATATTATGACTCAATATTTAAAAATTATTTGAGATATATCGTATTGAATTTCAGTTTAACTTCCTAATTTACAGTTATTTAACTGTCCCACATCAAAGAAACTAAATAATACTTAACATAAAGAAAGAGTCCAACAATTTAATAGCGAGATTCTGAAGAAAAAAGGAACTTTTATAATCATTTTTATAGGTTAGATATTATAACCTAACTAATTTAAGTTTAATAGATAGAAATTTGAAATACAATAAACCTCTTTACATTCATATTTGCCGTACAATACAAAACGATGGAAGTTTTTTTCAAGTGTTTTTAATTAAATCTTTCGAAATTCGCATATATTAATAAAATATCAACAAATTTGTATAAAGTGAAATAATTAGTTCAATTTTAGTAATTCACATAACAAAATTTTGCTTAGTATTCCAGCCATTTATTAAAAATCATACATTTTTTTCGAATAACTTTCTACATACATAACGATTTTCCTTAATAACTTATTTTTAATAAAACCAAATAAATTATTAATTATGACCAAACACAAAGACAATTAATGAATTATTGCCATTTTTAAAATCCTTTTATGCATTTTTTTACCCTAAATATTTGCAAATGTTATACGAAAAAAAACCATTAACAATTTGCCAATATTTTAAATTTTCCAACACCACTGTATATGGTCATTTTTACTATAAAGGCAACAAAAACAACAACAATAATAACTACTACTAAGAAAAACAACAATAACATAAATATGTTAACTCTCAGCAAAGGAATGGAATGACAATAGTAATCAACAACACATTAAAAGAAGAAAATACAAAAAGAAAAAACAAACTCAAATCAAAACAAAAATTTATAACAACAAAAATCGTATAAAAAGGAAAAACCAGCAAAAAAAATAAAAAAAAAACTTGGAAATACCGAATTGAACAACAAATAAAAAAACACGAAGCTTTTAAAAGTAAACGAAAAGAAAATTGTTTTTTGTTTTATTTAAAAAACGAATAGTAAAAACAAAATACGAAGTCAATCAAACTTTAACGAATGATAAACGAACAAAACTCAACATTCTTCGGATGAAACACATGTACAACAAATAAACAAACATACATACATTCATACACATTTACTATGCTCATACTCCACTAACTAGATCTTAAAGTAAAACATACAAAATAAATACAACAATAACAACAGCCAAAACCCAACAAACAGAAAGCAAGAAAAAAAATATATATAAATAAAAAAAAAACAAACGTCGTCGTCTTGAGATCTTCTTTCCCACGGTTCATATCTTGTATGTTTTAGTATGTTGTTGCTTTATGCTTTTTGATTTTTATACTCTACTATACAACACAATACACCAACAAAAAACACAGCTTATACAACTATACAAACATACATACATGTATAAAGAAATAAACCCATGTAAAACCTGGTTCGTAGTACGTCGTTCTTCATAATAATAATAATAAAAAAATAACAGAAAAAAAACAATGATATCAACAAAAAAACATACACACTCATACCTTATTTCGCCGGATAAAATGCAAAACGCCTTAGTTTGTTTAAAATGTTAACAAATTGAAATTGTTTTTGTTGTATATTGAAAATTTGGAATGTTAAAATTTTCTTTTGTATTCAAGATATTTAGTTAAAGCTTTTCTTATTTTAGCTTACGTTAGGTAGATGCATTTTGTTTTCTGTTATAATTTAAGTTATTTTGGGCAGATTTTTAAGGATTATATTACATTTCCACATATTTTAAACAATTTAAGATTAATTGCAATTCCCTTTTTTTGTTTAAAAAAAAAGTTTAAACAAATTTCAAAATTTATATATTAAAAACAATATAAATAAAATATCAAAATAGTTTAATATCGAATTTAATTGAAGTAAAAAAGCTGTATTTTTAAATAAAATTTTTATTTTACATTAATCCAAAAACGGGTTTCCGTTCGCGATTGCTTTTTTAAATTTCTCGGGTAAATATTAAATAAAATTACTGAAAAAATTTCCATTTATTACAAATTTACTACTAAACTATTGGAATAGCATAAAATTCGTAACTATTTTTTTTCTTACAAATTTTACATAATTATGTCTAAAAATAATATCTCGAAAACTAAGTCAATTGGAAAAACAAATTAGTAGAATTTTTTGTCTTTATATTTTTGAAAACTTTGTTTTATTTAAGAATTATTCTAAAAAAGTTTGGTACTTTTGAAAATTTTCTATAAATTTTAAAATTTTTAAAATTTTAGATTTCTAAATATTTAGTTTTTTTTAACAAATTACTAGAATTTTGTGTCTTTATATTTTCAGAAACTTTGGTTTATTTAAGAAATATTGTAAAAAATTTTGGTGCTTTTGAAATTTCTCCAAAAAAATTTTTAAATTTTCTAAATTTTTTTTAAATTCAAGATTTCCAAATATTTATCGCAATTTAAAATATTTGTAGTATTTCGCTTGAAATACTAGTCAATATGAAATTTTCCTAAAGAAAAATTATTTTTACAGAACTCTAAACAAATTTCTGAAAATTTTATTTATTTTAAGAAAATTCTGTAAAAATAATTTTTCTTTAGTAAAATTTCCGAAAATTTCATATTGACTAGTATTTCAAGCGAAATTCTAAAAATATTGCGATAAAGAGTTGGCAAATTTCATATACCTATAAAATATTTTAAAAATAGTTGAATAACATTTAAAATCGGGAAATTTCTCAAACATTTTCCGGCACTATGATATTCAAAATGAATAAGATAGGCCAAATTTACAAAATATTTTCTTAAATTTCTAAAAGATCCAAATTACACCAAAGATTTTTTTTTAAATTTTAAACTCTTAAAAAATAACAATGTTTTTTTTTTTTTCATTTTTTTGTGAAAACCTAAATTTATTTATCATTTTTTTAGATAATTTAAATCATGATGGTTTAGGGTATAAAAATCGAATTATTAACTATTTGAAAATCTTTGTTTAAAAACAACTTTTCTTAAAGATCTCCTTAATATTTCTTTATATAAATAATTAATCGATCGTACATTTATTGTCTAACATCCACCAAAAAAAAATTAAGATAATATTGAGTAGAAGAAGAAAAAGAGCCAGTTGTTAGTTTTGGTTTCCAATCTCAACATTTATAACAAAAAAAAAACTAATATTGAATTAAACACGCCCTCTCTCTCTCTTTCTAACAAACTAACATTTTTGATCTTCACGGCTTTATTGATGCTAAGAACAACAACAAAATTATTGTAATCATAATAAACGAAAATCCCAGCTGTTGTTGTCATAATGTATTATGTTGCTTTAGGTGGTTGCTTGCTTTACTGTATTTACTTAGGCCGGGTTAGAAAATTCTATAGATTTAATGAAAACAGGTATGGAAAATTTTATAAATTTGCATTTTTTAAATCTATAATATTTTTATAAACAAAATTAAAAACATTTTATTTAGAATTAGATTAAAAAAAGTTTCTAATTCATTTCACAATTTTCCAACTCTGTTAACCAGATCTACTACCAAAACATTTCAAGTGTAAAGGTTTTCGTTGTCATTACTGGTTAACCTGATTAAAATTGTCTTATAGAATATTACAAATATTCTTAAAGACAAAACACAAAAATGTTTCCAAATGAGTAAACATTTATATCTACTACTCTTTGTGTTTAATATGAAATTAAAATGTTAATGCTAACATTTAATATTTATTATAATTTACCATAAACAACAACTTTTACTTGTCATTTAAATACTTTTACATACAACACATTACATTAAATTTATGCATAGTTTTGTTAAACCCGTACATACAATTTATGTATGTATGTATTTAACTTTAACAAACTAAACAAGTAAGAATGTTATATTCGGCTTAGTCGAATCTTCAATACCCACCATCAAAATATAACCAAATCGCAGTACAAAGTTTCCAAGTTTCTTTCTACTAATTAACGATGTATTGAAATTTTCATCGTTTACATCAATTTATTTCATATGTGCCATAAAATACATCAAAATCACGAATTTCTGTGAGTGGGCGGGGCACGGCCACTTTTTCAATATTCTTTCTACTATCTTACACTCAGTCTAAAATTTCATCTTTGTACGTTCTTCCCTTTCATATTAGGACGAAATAAGCTTAAAAAAGCATAAAAATGGGCGGGTCAAGCCTGTTTTTCGCATCTTAGTTTCCCGTTACTATATTATGTTTTACCTTAAATTTCATATTTATACCTTCTTTATCCGTTTCATATTAACGACATATTATGTACTAAAATGCTCCAAAATTAAAGATTTTCATGGGTTTTTCTTCCACAGCTTCCTAATTTACGATACAATTCTGCCCATTTTCAATACCAAACAAACCTTATATATGAGAAATATAATATCGTGCTTTCAACAGACAGACAGAGGGAA
>JACGTJ010001714.1:21925-67420 GCA_014858695.1 Chrysomya rufifacies | reverse complement strand
TTATTTTATAAAATTTAAATTTAATATGTTTTATAAAAATATAAAATTTTTATCAATTTTCAGAAATATTTTATTCACATTATTTTAAATTATAAATTTAAAAAAAATATAAAATAAAAAATTTTAATATTATAAAAAATTAATTATAAAAATTAACAATTTTAAACTTTTAGAAAATTATCATAATTTTTAAGAGATTTATTATTTTAATAACATTTTAAAAATTTAGAATTTTTCAAAAATTTAAAGTTTAATTAAAATATAAAAATATATAGTAAAACATATTTTTTTTATAAAAGTAAAAAAATTATCATATATTTTATTAAAATTAAAAAAGAAATAAGAAATAATCAAAAAATTTTACAAATTTAAAAAGTTTAGAAAATATTTTATATTATTAGATATTACTTTATATTATTAGAAACATGATTAACTCTTGTTCTAAATATTAAATTTTAGTATTTAAAGAATTTTTATAATATGCGCCCGATTCCAAAGTGTTTGGGTTTACGGAAGCTCTTAGATGCATTCTTTTAATTTTCATCATTTTTATAAAATTTTGTCAAAATTTTCATTTTTTTATGTATACAGATTAAAAACATTGTAAATCAATTAGTTTATCAATTTATAGACATAAAATTTGTCGCATTTAATACCTTTTAAATTCCTATCAAATACAAAATCCCCTTAATTATCAACATTCAACAACAACAACAAAGTTGTAATGCAATAAAAACGCTAATATTTTCATTTTGCAAAAAGAAGGCAAAACAAAAAGATGTTTTCAACGACCGTTTTACAATTGTAACTTTATTGACAACCTTGAAGAGAGAAGATTACCCAAAACAAAGCACATTAAAAAAATAACAAAATTTTCCTTTTTCACACAAAAACAATAACAACACTCACTTCATTTGACTGGTGGTTCTTCTTTTTCTTTTACTTCATTATATATTTTTTGTTAGTGTCGTGTTGCTTGTTGTTTTTGTTATTGTAGTTGGTGTTATTTAGCTTCGTTGTCTTCAATCGTTTAATACAGTAGTGTATGTTTGTATGTATGAATTATATACAAATATTGAGGGTTCGTGTGTGTATAACCTATGTTGTGTGCATATAATGTATTTTTTGTTTGTTTGTTCGTATTGTTGTTGGTATTTTCTTATTATCTATATACCATGTGTTGCCTGTTTTTTTTTGTTGGTATAATAACTTGCCCTGCCTGTTTTTTTTGCCATCTTTGCATCATTCTTGCCCTTCGAAAACTTTAGCTTTTCTGATTATGTTGTACTTTTTGGATATTTCCTTTTTTAAGATTATTGTTTATGTTCTATTAATATCGTTTTATCATTTTTATAGTTATTTATTATTTTTTCTATTGTTAATAATGAAGTTATTTAATTGAGAGTGCGTTTGTAAGTTTTATTTTGATTTTAGGCGACATAGCGAGAAAAAGTTTTTACAAAGTAGCAGCAGTCTGTCATTTTAGAAATTGTAACAAAAAGTTTATACAACAAAATGTATCTTTTGTTGTTGCTTAGTTGTCATTATTGCTTTGCGCACCAGCAAAAAAGCGAACAAAAATCGACCGGCTGCTGTTTGTATTATAAATACACGAAGAGGACTATTTATACTTTTAATGAAGGTATACAAAAAGAAGTGAGTTGCCAGTTTGTTAGAATTTTGTTAATTAAAGAAAATTATCGATCATGTAGTTCCCAACATATATTTGTAGCTATATAAATCGGTACTTCAAAAAATTTTTGAAAAAAAAAATATATATTTTTCGAAAATAAAAGTCATGAACTCCTTAATTACAGCAGATCAAATTTATAGAAAAACATCGTTTAACATACAAATGATGTTTTTTTTTTTTTTTTTTTTTTTTTTGTACGCAGTTTTGATTGAGATTAAATATTTTCAACACTTGAGAATTCTGAATTTCGTTTATCAGGAGTATTAGTCCATCCATGTGTTTGCTACACTTTACTTTATTTATGGACAATCTCATTTGATATATGCATATCTTCTCCAGTATAATATTTAAAAAAATAATTAAATAGAAAAATAAATATATACCAACTTTTAACAAGTTTTTTTTACTACATCAGAAAAAAATTCAATTTTAAAATTTTGTTATAATATTTCGAGAGTGCGTATAGTCGTTTGCACAATTCTTAAATTCTGGCAACATTCTCCTTATCATACATATAAAAATTATACGTTGCTTGACCTTTGTCTTGTTTTACAAAAAATCTATGTGATAAATGTGTATATCGTTATTATTATTTTAACCACAATAGAAATAACAAAAGAACAATCAAACAAAAGGATTTCTGCAACAAATTTAACGCGTTCATACATACATTTACATAAATAATAGACGTTTAAGGACACTTCCCCCACAATAAATTGCCTTTTTAGCTTTTTTTTGATAAACAATAAACATTTTTTGCACAATTATTTAGCCTTGAATTTTTACCTACATTTGTTATACATAATATACAAAATAACTTTGATGTATGAATGTGTATATTGCGTCTATGAATAACTTTACATAGAACATGCAAAAAAAAATTGGTAAATATAAAGTTTTTTTTGTTACAAAAATATAAATAACACACAAAAAATCAGTCAAACATTACGGAAAAAAGGTTATAAAACTTTCATAGAAAATACTAGCAATAATACAAAAAATAGTGCATGTGCATACATACATTCATGTAATTGAATATACAGCCACACATAGAACATTCGTGATAAAAGGAATTCTGAACAATTTTGTCGTCATCAGTTTTCAGTTGAAAAGAAGTTGCCATACATAATTCATAGTTTAAGTAATTCCTTAATAAAAATATATATTTTTTGTATATAGTTTAAGCAGAAATAAGTTTATATGTATATTAGTTTTTTGTTTTAATTCCTATGCATGGAACTCTAATCTTTGTGCCGGAAGCAAGCACATTTGTCATATAAACAAATTGAAAAATGAGTAAATCATTAAAATCTAGTTTCTAAAGATAAACCATATTTTTATGGCAATTTTTGTAAAAATCTCATTTTTTTAATTGAATTCTCTTTAGAATAAATGTATAGCAAAGTGATCAAAGGAATTCTTCAGAATCCCTCTTTATAATTGCTAAGGTCCAGTTTTTTATTCCATATTATGTTGCCACAAACATTCTTTAAATGCTTCAAAACGACCCATTTTCATTACCAAACAAAATTCACATAAGGTAAACATTTATGCCAAATTTAACTTTTGTAGCTCGTCCGTTTAGATCCCTATTGGGCTTTCAATAGACATACGATCATAACCATATCGATTTGAATCTCGATGTTATGCTATTTCTCATTAAAAATCCATAACATTTCCTAACTCCCGACGATGTGTTGCCACTTGTACATTGAAAATTATTCTGAAAAGCAAAAACATTCAACTTGAATGATTAACATTTTTTTTTTTTTGCTCTGTCTGACGTCTTTACGTCGTCAACATCATCACACGAATGCATTAAGCTAAATTTATCCGAAAAAAGAGAGCAGAGACAAATAAACACAGAATCCCAACAATAACATAAACTTATTGTACAATGTACATAAAAAATCACATTTGTTATTGTTTTTTCTTTTCTTTTTTATGAAAAAAAGGAAAATTCAACTTTATGACTTTTTTCTATATGTTAGTCAGTATGTGCGTCTATACAGTATTTGTGTTTTTTTGCTTATTGACTAGTTAAAAGAAATGTAATGAAAAAAAAACACAACAACGAAAGAACATACAAATATATGTATATACAAATATACTTGACGCCTGCAGGTGCAAATTTAAATTGAGCTAATGTTAATGTGTTTTGTTTACATTTTTTCTTATTGTATTTCCTTTTTTATATTTTGCAAATTCTAAGTAACAAAAAGTTCATTGACTTAAAGGGTTTATTATATTTTTTTTTCTTAATGGGTAGAGGAGAAAAACCTCAAATTAAAGAATGACCTAATTATGGAGGAAGGAAGGTTTTTTTTGTTTTGAAGTCTTATTTAGAACTGACATTTCATTCAAATTATTCTTAAGCGAATTTAAGTTTATGTACATTTAAAGCGGAAGAATACAACCAAAAATACAATATGTGAGTAGATAGTTTAATGAGAAACTTTTGTAGAAATTATCGTCATTTATTAATCACACGTATTTAGGAGGGTCGCGAAGATCTATTAATGAACTAGATCGAAACGTAGGGGATGTAATGCATAATATTTAAAAAGTAATAATCTAATCGTTTGCATATATGTATGTACATATATTCATAAACACACACATCACATGTGTGCCGTAAACAATTAAAACAATTACTAATACAACAATTAATACAATAAAGTCCAGTCAGTTACGTTTCATTCATATAAAAATATATTTATGTAAAAAAGAACAAAAACTGTCAATAGTCAGCGACCAATCGATAACATAATTATCATAATAATAGCAAAAAACGGCAGCCAGCATGGCGCATTGAAAAATAAAATGCAAATATATAAAAATGTTGTAACAAGCTAATTGTAAACAAATGTAAATTATAAAATAAATTGTTAATACTAAATGTAACTTTAATAAAAATATTAAAAAATTTAATATATTTTTACAAATACCCCTATTTTTTTAATTTATTTTATTACAGCAAAAAACAAATAAAAATTAATTGCTTTGAATTTTGGCAACATAGCCTTAAAAATTTTTATACAATGATTTTGAGCCTTAATGGTATTTTATTTTTTTTTAATTTTATAGGCTATGTAATTGAAAAAC
Source organism: Chrysomya rufifacies (assembly GCA_014858695.1). Lineage (NCBI taxonomy): Eukaryota > Metazoa > Arthropoda > Insecta > Diptera > Calliphoridae > Chrysomya > Chrysomya rufifacies. The sequence continues at coordinate 62,622 of JACGTJ010001714.1, read as the reverse complement.
CGGTTTTAATACTCTCTAATTTTTCACACACACACATTAAATATATTTAAAAAAGGGATTTGTATATAAAACACTTTATTTCTCCTCTAAAATTTATGCTACCTCTCTCATTTACCCCGTTAAAAAAAAAACACCCTAATAATATTTGCTTTCTCTTTTAAAGGGGAAATTTTTTCGGTTATTTACTGCTGTTGTATATGTAAAGCAACTTTGTTATATAAAAAAAATAGTTGAAAAACTGACTCTTTAACTCTCTTGCTTTCTCACTTATGCTCAATTTTTCTCTGAGTATATTTATTGTAGACGAATGTTTGAAAAAAGTTTGCTGCTATGAAGCAAAGGAAAAAAATCAATTGTTTTCGTGTTAAAACTCCTTTTAAGTATTTTTTTGTCAAAAAATCCATGATGTGCTACAGGGTGTTTCTTTTTAAAAATATTTAAAAATTTTTTAAATAAAATTATCTGATAAATTAAAATTAGAAGTGATTGTTTGCATAACCTCGATAATAGCAAACGTTTGCTGAAATAATCGAAACTCATAATTCCTTTTATTTTCATTTTTCATTTCAAGGCCAAAAATAGTTATTCGTTAAATTTTCGAGAGTAACATTACATACGAATTTTTGTCATTTTAAAAAATTTCGATAATTCATCGTGGTATATAAATATTTGAGAATTTATTAAATTATACGATTTTTTAAGCGCAATTCAATTTGAATTTTCTTTTTAGGAAAATTAAATATCAAGTGACTTCAACCGAAAGTCAAATTTGCACCTTAAACGAATGATTTTAGGATTCTTAGTTGAAATTGCTTAAGTTTCACTTTTAATATTAATAGCGAAACTTAGGGAACAAGATATTTCTTGCACACAAAAAGAACTACAAAGAGGTTAATTCCATTATTTCGAATGCTGATAGCATTATCCGAATGTTCTGTTATACTAAACACCCGTTATTTTTATTACGCGTTTTCTTTTCATATTTGACGTATACATGTATTTTTTTCATTGCCGTATTACAAAATCCCCACCCACTCCTGTCTTTTTTAATACATCAATATCAGTTGTTTATTACACAAGATTTTTTTTACATGGCTTGTATAGGACGGACAAATGCAACAGGTAGAACAAGGTTTTTTTTTTATAATACAATTTCCTTTTTATGAGATTTTTTCATATCTATATTTTTGGTGGTCTGTCACATATATTCTAATTATTATGTTACATGTACATAGACATTAATAAGTTTCAAATTTCATTAGTCAGTTTTAATCTGTTAATTAACGTGAAAGGATTATGATTTGAAACGGAAAGCAAATATTTAAATTTGTCTCTAACAGTTAAGGAATTTCAAGAATGTATGTACATATGTGTTCACATAGTTCCCAATAAGCATTTTTGCTGGAATAAAATTTGAATCTAAAGACAAACAATGAATTTAACTTTAATTCATTAGTATTCTCCAGAAAATGAAATTTTAAAAATGTTCGGTATTGAGGCCCAGATAAAACTAAAATTTATATCAAATTGGAATTTGTCAGTGTACAAAGATTTGATCTAGTTGTTACCTCAATTTTTATTTTTACAGTAGTTTATATCTACAATGCTGATGTACCCTTGAATGGCTTATTTTGCTATAACAAAGAATTTGGCAGCCTCTTAATGTAGTTAAAAATTTCCGGAATTTCATATATCGTGGCTAATCTACAGAAAAGATTGACTTAAATATGTATGTCAACAAATTTCATTTGTCTATATGTTTATTTCATGAAAAATTATTTCATGAAAATAATGATGAAAAATTTTTTTCTCTAAATTTAAGGATGTTTTAAAAAAATTATCTGGCAACAGTGCTGGAGAACAATTTAGCTCTCTTTTTCTTTTTGAAAAAAAAAAATAGAGAGAATAGAGAAAAAGTGTTGTATAACGTTTAGTAAAAAACACGATATTCATTGTTGCCACAAGAAAACAATAATAAATTCGACAGTTTTTTGTGAGCGTAAATAAAAAAAAACGACAAAAAAAAGGTTGAATATTTATGTATTTTTTATAAAATACTTTCTGTTGTTGTTAATAAAATTGATATGATATTAAATAATAAAGCGTTGTTAGTTTCCCGCCAATTTTGTATCAGTTTTGTTATTTGTTTTATTTAAAAACGTGTTTAAATGCTGTAAATAACTTAATTAAATTATAAATGTATGTACATACATACATGTGTGTATGTATATGCATATGTATGTACATATAATTTAAAATAACATAAAAAACCAAAGTTATTATTTAATGGACCTTGACTATATTTACAGACTGCGAACATATTGCATTACTAATTTTTGTTACATTAATATTTTTTCTACACATTTATTTAATGCAATTTCATTCATATTTTATTTATATATTTAAGCTTTTTTATTTTTATAAAATTTTTTCTAATTAAACATTATTTAGAAGAAAAAAAAATGCGCGCCAATTTTGTTTCTGTGTACTTTTGGCTTGTTTATAAACAATCACACTCAATGACTTACGGCAACACTGTATAGTGGGAACTTCTCCCACTCTCTTTTGTTAAGTATTTTATTAGCTCTTAATTTTTCATTATAAATGTGTTTATGAGTTGCCAGATCAATTTCGTTTAGAATAGTATTTGTAATTAAAAAAAATGTTCCGTTACTGTATTATCTTTATACGTCAATGTTTTACACAATGAATATGTGTTTTGAATTTCAATTATTTATCTAGAATAACACTAAAAATTATTTACTGTGATAATTATTAGTGTTACTATAACAAAATATTGGACTTCGTACGTAAAGTGCCGTATATAGGTTTGCATTTGTTTTAAATCCACCAAATTCATATTGAACCAATTCTTGAAAATGTTTGAATCCATTTGGAGAAAGGAATGTTATGCAATAAAATGTTCCAATTTGGAGGTTTAATGAATATAACATTTCTTTCTTAAAATTTTTCCAATAATCCGTTTTTTTTTCAAAACAATCTGGCAATATGTTCATTATGACTTAGCTCCCATTTATTGTAATCTTTCTCTCGCTCTTTCTCATTTTTTTCTTCATACATAAAATGGAGGCAAATTAGTATTGCAAAAAAATTTAAACATTATTACTTCGTAAGATTTCGTTACTTTGTTGCTGTAGTTATTTTTTACTTCTCTTGTTGTTGTTGCTGTAGAATCCAAGCAGACAACATATTTTGTTGGTGAGAAATCAATAATTTGTATATTATTTTTCGCAAAAAAAGAAAGCATTCCATTAAGTTAAATTGTTTTAGGAATAAAAATCTTGCATATGATATTGTTTTGTTTACATATTATAAGCAAACAGTAAAGAATGAAAAGATTTTATTAAATTATGAATTAAAAATAAAACCAAGCACATGTTTTTAAAATTAGTTTTTTTTATTGTATTAATTTAAATATTAAGAGATATTTTGAAGAGAGAGAGAAAGAGTAACAAAAGCGAAAAAGTATCTTGTAGTTGTGTAGGTGAATTGGTTGTTTTTTTTTTGTATGCATTTAAAACGTAAATTGCATACATACAACCAAAATGAGAGATTACGCAATTAATAGTTTAATTTTATATTGTTGTAATTTTCTTTGTATTTTTTATATTTATTTAATTAAATAGTAGTTCTAGTTTTATTATTGTTTTTAGGTAAAAGTTTAGAATGAATCATTTAGTTTCTTTTTTGCGAGTTGCCAATTACTGTCTTTCTCCTTTTGCCTTTTTATTTGTTGGTTTGGAGGGTGTAGACAATACGGCGTTTTTTTTAATATTTTTATTTGTTTTTGTTTTAATTAAGTTTAATTGTGTTTTCTTTTAATTTATATTTTATTTTTTTCTCTTAAAATTACGTAGTCTTAAAGAATTCTACGTTTTTCAACATTTTGGTTTCATTGCGTCACTTTTGGTAAGTTTTTTTTTCGTTTTATTTACATTTTTTTTTAATTGTAACGTAGTTTTTTTATATTTTTCTTTGTTATATACCAGTGAAAACTTCTTCATATAATATAAAATAATGCGCATTACAAGCTTTGTATAGAGATTTAATTTTTTTCTTTCAATATTTGAAAAATTATTAATATTTTCTTTTTAATTCTTTAAAATGAAATTCAGAACATAACGCTTTGAAAAGGGCCATAGACTTACTTAAAAACTAAATTTGTTTGTTTTGTTTTTATTAATATAATATTGTATAATTGATTGTTTTGTTGTTTCTAATTGAAAATATATAAATATATTCATTAAATTCTATTGCTTTAGCATATATAACGGTATTTTTTATAATTAAAGACTTTCTATTTTTAATCCTTTAAGACCTTTTTTGTTGTAATCACATACATATTACGTGTATCATACCATAGCCATTTTTTAAAGGAAATCGAGCATTGTTCAATTCTAGTTGTGAGTCGCGGGCTCTCATTTGGGAACCCTTACCTTAGGCAAGAATTGAACAATTGAATTGAACTAAAAAATAATTAGAACTGGACAAGAAATGCATTAAGATTTAAATTAAACTTGAACTGGAATTAAACTAGAACAGAAAATTTACTAAAACTTTACTAGAAGTGAAATAGGACTGAACACGAACTAAACAGATTTGCAATGAAAATGAACAGAATTGAAATAGAAATGAATAAGAATATACATTTAACAATTTAAAGTTTTAGCCATTTTTAATCTCAAAATTTGATCGCACAACTCAAAAATATGTATGCTTCATCCAGTAAAATATACAACATGGATCCACTCTGCAGTTAATGAAATATTTCATAGAACTGAATAACAACAAAAATTTAACTATTTAAAGTAGTAGCTTTTTTAATCACAAAATTTGATCACACAACTCAAAAATATGTATGCATAGTCCAGTAAAACATACAACTTTCTTAGAATGGTGTATTGCAAAAGATAGATCTGCATCCAGCCTCTACTTGATGAAATATTTCATGATTCCTGTCTTTCATTCATAAATCCTATGATAATGTAATAAGCATGCGTTGCTAACTTACATACATATCTACGTGCATATATCCTTAACGCATCTCCCCCACCTAACACACATAATTATTAAATACATATGTAAATATGTACATATGTATACATTTACGTGCATATGATACACTCACGCATAAAAAAATACCGTTAAAATTAAAAATAAATTTTAATAAAAATATACATCATTAAAAAATCTATTTAAAAATTGTTTGTACAACAACAAAATCTATCATTTATACATTTATTATATTATAAAACTTACCTGTATCTGATGAAAATGTTCCATTGTCGTGAGAATTAGTTGTTTTTGTATCTTATTGTTGTTAAGAGTTATAGTAACGGCCTCATATAGTTATAGGGGAGAAAAAAACTTCCTTCTATTTCTGGCAAATGTTGACTTTTTAAAGGTTAAATTTCCCAAGTAATAAAAAAATATTAAGCCAAAAAGTAAACTTTGGCGGCTGCTGGGTGGCTTGACGATAATACAAAAGTAGTGTTAAAGATGCTCTTTAGTTTGTTGTAGCTTTTTTTTATTTTCAAGAAATTTCTTTAATGTTTTAAAAACTCTTTATTTAACGATTTGTTTATTCATTAAAAAAATAATACTTTATTTTAAAACACTTTTTATAGTAATTTGTTTATTTCTTTTAATATTATATTTTATTCAATTTAATTGTTTTTATTTTGATTCTTTTTTAATCTATACATATTTTTTAAAAGAAAAATAATGTAAATTTATAAATATACAAAAACAATATTGCACTAATATAAGAGAAATAAAAATAACAACACAAACACACATGCTCACATAATCTGATATTTAGAAGAAAAAAATGACAAAATAGCAAAATAAAGAGAAAACACCGTTATCATAATTGCATACAACAAACAATAGAAAAATTCATTATTATTGTATTACATGTGATTCTTCTTCTTGTTGTTGTTATTATTATTTTCTTATTCTATCGCTATTGTTGTTGCATTAGTGTTGTTGACGTAGTAAAATTCTATTGCGCTTTTACTATACAAAACACTCTTAGATCATACATTTTATTATTGTGTTTTTCTTTTTATTCATTAAAGTATAAACAAAATATTACATAGAAAGGGGTTTTTCACTATAATAAATCCTCTCCAATTATTATTTCAAACAAAATATAGAAAAAGTAATAAGAAAAAGAATCACCATTCAACAAACACATCACTTCACTAATAAACTAAGTGGTGTGAATATTTATTTGCTATTTTTTCATTTTTTTATACATTTTAATGTGAATGATATTGTTGTCGTTTTATTTTCTTATCGTTTTCGTTGTCGCTGTCTACAGTTTAGCTTGCGAATTAATCAGGGTTGCCGTTATGTTAAAAATTCATTAAAAAATAAATACACATTTTCTAGTTTTTCAGTAAAACTCCATATAAAAATAAATTTTCTTCAATATATATCAATAATTTCTTTGAAAATGCTATCGATAGATAATTAAACATTAAAAACCAATATTTTTTATAATTTATCACGTTCTTCCTAATTTAATATAAGTATTAAAATAAGCGGCAACACTATTAGTAACACAAATCAACGAAAAAAGCACTAAAATTGTTTTTGTTTTTTTCATATACTTTTTTGTTTCTTCAATTTTCTATAGCTGCTATGTATGCTTCTTCTAGTTAAATTTCTGTTTTTTCTTGTTATTGTTGTTTTATTTTGACTCACTATGCTGTTTTTTTTTTTGCTTTCTTTTTTTGTTATATTATAATATTGCCTGTGCCGTAGCTGGTAATATTAAACAAAACACACTGTGTTGTACGTACCAACAACGAATGCTATGGCAATTGCCTTTACAAATGCTATTGAATTGAGTTTCTTTATGCCTTCGCTTGTTTAGCTGCTTGCTTGCCTCTAAATAACACACACACTCACACAGTACTTCGTTTAATATACACATACACAAACTCAAGTATATTTACTAAGTAGCAAAAAAAAAGAAGAAATAAACAAGAAGAGTGCAATGAAAGAGCATAAAAACTTGGAGCAAAATATGTGCTCTTGTTGTTAAGTTTTAATGTTTTGTACTCATGCCATCTTTGTTATACGTGCGGTAGTTAAATGGCAGCTATCTTTGTCATACCTTATATACGTCAGTATTTTTCCAATTAAATAGCTGTGTATACCATTTGCAAATCATTGTTATTCAGTGTTACCAGTGTTTGATGGGGGAGTACAAAATACTAGTTTATATTTTTCATTAGTTTTAATTTATTAAATATTAATCAAAAATATTAGTAATTTGTGTGTCGTATTCTTAAGAATATGAAAAATTGATTATTTTTTAAAATAAATATATAAATTTTAACGTCGAAACTCTCATAGGAAGGATGTATTTTTAAAATTTTTTAGTGTCAAAGTTGTATTTTAAAATATAGCAAAAACTCGGTAATTCCGATATCTATTATCTGGATGGCCTTTTTTACTCCATTTGAAACTAAATATTCCGTATTATATTGTTTAAAAGCAACATATACCTTAAAGATCTACTTCACTTCAACTTAAGAATTGAAATTTTTATTTTCGAGAGTGTGTTAGGATCTTTAAGTTTTTTTTTTTTAAGTAAAATGGTACATTTAAGCGGTAAATGAATGTCGAATTCAAGCTTAGGAGAAAATTTCACATAGGTTTGGACGGTTACCATTCAAAATTCTCATCTCATGTATTTAGAGTTAAAATAATTAAATTTGTATTGGTAGAAATTCAGTAATAATCGAGAATTTAGAGAAAACAATGGTAACCCAAATTAATATTCTCTCCTCTTTCTTTTAAATGGCGCATTGTATAATGAAGCGTCTATTGTACATACGAAAAAAAAAACATCTCAAAATAAAAAAATCTTAAAAATATACATGTACATACATATGTATGTGTGTATATATAGTATGTATAATATACATAAAATTTAGTACATACCAATATGACTACAATATTTCCACGCAATAATTTTGCACTTTCATGTTTTTTTTTACCATTTTTCATTATTATTGGAAAAAATTGTTTGGTCTTATAGAGAAAGTGTACATTATTATCAAAAGAAAAAAATGAACGCAAAACTCATATCACAGACATTAACCAAACTCTGAATACTGAAAAATACAAAAAAAAAACGCTGAAACAGAACAAAAACCATTCAAAATATCACATTCATATTAAAACGTTAAGCGTCGACAACTAAAAAGATTTCATTTTCTGTAAATTTAGATTTTTCACTTAAATTCAAAAATGCTACGCTACGAGCAAGTTCAGTTTTTACACGGATTAATTTTCAATTAAACAAAATCAAGCTATTGCGACAAAATCGGATACAGCTGGTATTTTTGATGAAGTAAAATGTAAATCTATAGTTTTTAAGAGGGGAAGAGAAAAGGCCATTAAGGACAAGAAATATATACAATATTTTGGCATTATATGGCAATATTGGAACAATAAGTTTTAAAAGCGAAGGTAAGACAATTTTAAAAAGAAAAAATGTTTTATTTTTTTAATTGCAGCTGATTTTAAATTAAATCTGATAAGAAGCTTTTTAAATTGGCAAAAAGTCAAGGCTGAATACGTTTAAATTTAAACATAAGTGAAATTGAAGTGTAATTCTATAAGTTTTGAATAAATACATACATATTTAAAATAAAAATGTTGATATTGTTTCTTTTAAATGAAAACAAAAAGTATTTAGAAATTAAAGTTAATATATACAAATTAGTAAAAAATAACACTCTTAAAATATAATAAATCTTCAAATCTGGCAATTATACGCCCAGTTCCATTGTTTATGGAAAAATTGAAGTAAGTAACAGCAAAGTTATTTATTAAAATGGAAAAAAAACTAAACTAAAATCTGTTTACTTTGTATCTTTTGTTTGCCATATGTTTTTCATAATCTCAATTGAATTCATGTTTTTCATTTTTCTTGTTTTCTTATAGCAGCACTCATACATTTTCTTTTTCAATGTATGACTGTACTTTACGCGCCTTTTTTTATTTTTCTTGTTTTTGTATGTGTTTAGTTTTTTTTCTGTTGTTAACCTAAAAGAGACAAGAAAAACATTTGTATGTTTTTTTTTTATATATCTCTTGTGTTTTTTTTTGTAAATTTGTTGTTGTTGTTGGTACCTCTACATTGTATACAATATAAAGACAGTTGTTGATATTGTCGATTTGTTTTTGTACTTCTCTTATTTACTTTTAACAACAACTAACCGGCTGTGCCTTTCTCTTTTTTGGTTTTTGTGTATATAATATTTTTGTTGTTCTAAAAAATTGTTTTGCATTGAAACAAATGTTGTTTTTGTTTAGCTTAGAAAATTATTGTAAATTTTATTAAAACGTTGGTAACCTCATTTGTTTAAGTTGATTAAAAGGGGTGGGTTGTTGTTAATGTTTTTCTAATAGAGAAATAATCAATACAATTGCTAACATAAGGATTACAAATATGAAAGTTTTAAATTAAAAATACAAACATAAAAGGATACACTTTTAGTACGTATATTTATTTTTTTACACATTCTTAGACTTAGGTTTTCTTTAGAGCAAACTTTTGGCAGAAGTATAATTACTTTACATACATATGTACTTGTACACTGCATGTGTACACTTAACAGCAAAAGTCAACAACACTTTAGAAATTAACTTCACTTGTTTGTAGGAAAGTATTTCAATAAAAAAGAAACGACCCGATTAAGTACTTGCATTGTTTCTAGAGAGTGCCTTTTAGACCATCAATTAAGATAAAAGTGGAGGATTTTAATTGTGAATTTGAGTGTAGGGAAGTAATTGATAACGGCTCTTCCGATACTGACCATGAAATTGAAAATTGATGTTCGCTCTAAAATAATGTAGACTTAACTCTGTGTGACGAAGAGATGCGAGCTTAAAGAAAGGTTGGAAGATTCGTATCTTGGTTTTGACAAAGAACATGAAATAAAACAAAAACTTATGACATTTTACTTAACGACTATTTAGTGTATGAGCTGATTTCCCCAATTTTCTTAGTTTAGTTTTTCTAGATCAAGCGAATTATCTACAAAAAAATTTGCGATTTGTCATGTTTGAACAAAAATTGATCGATTTTAAACAGGTTTTGTTGAAGATATATTTCGTTACAGTGGCGCTGCCAAACCAATAAACCGATTCTTAATTAAGAACATGTTGCCAACCTTTCATTACGACGCCGTTTAAAAAATATGTGTCGGCATAGTTTTCTGTATAACAATCTGTCAAATTTTTCAACCGGCAGCCATTTTTATCAATTTCATTCATTCGGTAACTGTCGTGTAGTGTACAACAAGGAGTAGAAAGTGTTTTTGGTTTTAATTAAAAAAAAAGAAAACAGGGCAAAGGCAAATATTTAATTTCTAATAAAAAGAAAGAAAATTCAATATGAATCGCAGACGTGCTCCCGCTAATACCCAGAAAAACTTTGTATCTGGTGGTGTTTATGTAAGTTCACAAAAACTTAATATCTAATATAGTAAATAATTTCGCAATATTTTGTTATGAGAAATGTAACTATTGTAATAATTAAGAATTAATATATTAGTCATACGTATTATATTTAGCAAAATACTGTTATACATATTATTAAGATTTTTTCCTTTGTTCTATATTTTTATGTTCTGTTTCATTTTTAACATAACAAATTAACGTTTTAATTTTTTATTTCTTTTTATAATTTTTACAGCGAAAAAGTCAGTTTTATGGTTGAATATGAAAAATCAATAAAAACCAAAATCTTAGACTTTTTTGCAATAATCTTTAGAAGCGCTAATATTTTCTTGTGTGTATACTAGTTTTTATAACTTAAGAGAGTCGAGTTTTGTGTTACAAATTTTTGTTACTCTGTTACAAATTTTTGTTACATTTCTCTTATCTTGGTAAATAAAAAAAAAGAAAACACATCCTTTGCTCTCTTATGAGGTTATATCAACTTGACGTTTTTTCTATTATATTTTTTTCTTGTTGGTGGTGTAAAACATTTTACAAAAAGTCCAATTTTAGCGCTTTTGAACGATTATTGGAAATCGTTCTATGTGAACTTTTGCTTAAATTATAAGTTTTGTGTCTTATAGTTATGTACATTTTATTTTGCTTATTACTCAAACAATGGAGATATGAAATAATTTTCCATAAAACAAAAGGAAAATTTTAAAATTCATGTGGTTTTTCTACCAACAATTTTGTTTGAAATTTTGAAAAAATCTTTTTAGAATTTAAACAAAACGGTTTAAGGTGGAAAAAATTTAAACATGAGAATTTAAAAACAAAATGGTGAAAATTTCCAAGAGTTGGTAAAAAAGAAAATTGGGGGGTGTTTTTTCTTTCAAAACGCCAAACCTATTACAAAATTAAAGAGGGGGTGGCTTTTGAAAATGTATACATACAAAAAACTTACCCTAAAAAAATCAACTTTTGTAAATTTTCTGTTCAAATAAACAAACATTTGTTATTGTTAATAAACCTAATTTGTTTAAGAAAACATTGTTAAACAATTATGGGTTTATTTAATTGTTTGTTTATAAATTTTGTTTAATTTATTTCTAAAATATTGAAGAATTTGTATAAAAAAATAAAACGTTTGGGTATTTAGCTGTAGAAAATGTTCATAGCTATTCCTAAACTATAGTTTCAGTATTTATAATAATTAAAAACCCAAACGCTTAACCAAAGGCGTATTGATCTTTTGTCAAAAAATAAACAAAATGACAACGTTGTTGAAGTCATCTGAACAGGATTATAAATATCGCCAGCAATTGGGTTATTGGTAATTTATTTGAATATAAAAATAAACTAATATTAGCTATTAAGTATTATAATTTTATAAATAATTCAATTTATTGCTGTTTTATATCGTTATCTAAATGTCATACTTTTTATTTAATTAATTACTTCAGTTTTTTATAAGTTTTTGATTTAATTTGCTTGTTTTTCTTTATTATTTTAAATGTACAATTTATTTAGGATCCAAGTACACCAATTAAAAAGACTAATACCCAACAGCAAAATACTCCTCAAAGGCAAGTGCAAACTCCTCAACCTTCTACCCCAGCACCACAACAATATAATACAGCCCCAGTACAACAACAAGTTGTTCCTCCATTGGAACCACCACCAGAAAATCCCTTCAGAGAGAGTAACATGACTTTGGATACCTCCGATTTGGTTGATGCTAATGGCAAAGTTAAATTCAAGAAAATCTTTATGACTCGCAAGAAGGCTTCAGGTATGTTGTTTATTTTACATAATGTTTCACCTCAAACCCCAGCATACAAGAACAACCATAATAGAACTGAACTAAACAAGGACTGATTATTAACAATTTGACTCGAAACTGTTTATAAATTAAACCACAATTTTACTAGAAGTGTTTCCCTACAGAACTAGAACATATTTATAACTGATTAAGAATTGAACCAAAACTGAATCAGAAATGACTAGAACTGAACTAGAATAGAGAATTGAATTAGAAAAATACTAAAATTAATGTTGAAGTAGAAGTAAATATTAAACAAGAAACGTACTGGAACTGAACCAGAAGTGAGTAGTAGAATAGTTGACCTAAAACTGAACCCGAATTGAACAAGTAAAAAGCAAGAGTATAATAGAGAACTGAACTAGAAGCAAACAGTAATTTAAACTATATAAATTAATAGAATAAAACCTAATTTTTCTTTAAACTTTTCCATCCCCGTTTCCCTACTACAGTTCGCACCAAGGAGAAGCGTATTAGACAAAATCGTCGCTTGCGTAAAACCATCATTCCTAAAAATGGTTTAATGGCTTTGAACGAATTAAAAGGTGTTTCCATTAGTGAATTCACCATTAATAGTAATCCAGGCGGTGGTTTTACTGCTCTTGTCACTGTAAACAACACTCAATACGAGGGTCGTGGCACATCTAAACCAGCTGCTAAAAATAATGCTTGTGAAAAAGCTCTACGAGACTTTATCATTGCTAAATTGCGTGAAAATCCACGTAATGGTAAGCATAGTTCTAACAATTCTGTTAGTGGTGAACCCATGGACATGGATGATGAAAATGCAGAAAATTCCAATGCTGCAGGTGATCCAGAAGATGATGTACCCATGATCAATTTGGCTTCATTTGCTATATACAAATTGTTCTCTGACTGGGAAAAGGAAGGTTTTGTTATACCCGAAATGCATCCAGCTGTTGGTGGTAATACCAGTGACAATGAAGGTTCACAGGCGGGTAAAGAAACTAAAAAGGCACCCATACGTAATGAATTGCCAGCAAATTGGGAAGCTATGCATCCAGCTTCATTGTTATGTGTGGTGAGTTGTAATTAATTTAATGGACTGTGTGTGAAATTAGGAACTTTTATTATAATTCGTATTTTTTCATTGTTTAGATGCGTCCTGGTGTTACATATGTTGATAAGGGTGCTGTAGGTGAGAAACCTAATATTTTACAAACTTTGGGTGTTACTGTTGATGAACAAGAATTTGTGGCCACTGGTCGTTCTAAGAAATTGGCCCGTCGCAATGTAGCCGCTTTAGCTTGTAACACCTTATTTAATACCAACTTCGAACAAGACATTAAAGTTGAGCCAAATTCTAACAATTCTACAGATAACTAAATTCAAAACGCTCTATAATAGCAGCGTGTATACATGTAGTTATAGTATTAATATTATAATTAAATACAAAACAATTTATTGTATGACTTTTTATTTTAATGTAATAACAGAACGGTTTTAAGACGTTTTGTATCTTATCTTCTCTACCCTTATTTAAGTATTTAGGAATAGCATTTTTTGACAGAAACAAAAATAAACTTAACTCTCTTGTAAATCTTTCTTTTTTTAATTAAGATATAAGACACAATTTTAAAAGATAAAAGATTTCTCAAAATATATAAAGTTTCGCTTAACTACTCCCCGAGTTTGATTATTGAGTGAAGAGAATATTATCAATTTTCTATGTAATTTAACAATAATGAACAAAAATCTTTAAAATACATTGTAGTTTTAATTTATTCAACCAAAATCAACAAATATAGAAAAAATTTTAAAAATAATTCCATTTTTTTATTAAATAGATATCGATCTTGTTGAAAGAAAAGAGAGAGGAATTTTGGATTCAATTTTAGATTGAAATTTCTGAAAATTTAAAAAAGAAATCTATAACTTCTTAATATTATACCCAAACAATATGTCTTAAACTAAACACCAATGCTGTTGAAATTTATCATTTTTGGGTAAAAATAAATTTTGAGGACGCTCAAAGGCCAAAGCATATTGTTTAGATTTTTTGCTGATTTCATCATCAAATATCTATAAAAAATAAAATAAAAAAAATAATTTTATAAAATTTACAAACCACAAAACTTACATCATCTTCCTTAACCTCCAAAACAGATGATAAATCCCATTCCTGATTAGGTAAAGGCTGTGATATAAATTTAGCAGCTGTAGCTACCGAGGGTAAAGCATGTTTTTGAAGAGTTACTATTTCCCAAAGGGAACTTTTAATAGCATTTGATTTAAGAGGATCACGTTCTTCGGCTATGAATGGATCCTCAGTCACTAAAAAAAATCCAATTAATTTATACAATTAAAAAAAAAAATAATTTCATTTAGTTTTCAATTTCCTCACTTTCTTGTGGTTGTTGAGCACTGATGAGAGACTTAAGACCTCTGTGTCTTAATATTAAATTGCCAATGAAATACAATATAATAATGCAATCTTGTGGTGGTGCTATTAAACTTAAACGTGCCAAACGTTTAACAAAAGCGGCCACTAGATTTTCGGGTAAATGTGTAGAACTAAGGAAAATATCGGCTAAATAGAAAAGTCTAGCTTTAAATTTGGTATGAAATATTTCGGGCTCAAACATGCTATAAAGTTTTTCGTAGATGTCGGGATAGGTAATGTTGTGTTTTTGTATTAGGGTGAAAACTCCTTGAAGTGCTAAGAGGGATATGGCGCCACCTGAATTAGAAATAGAAGATTAGTTTTCAAAAGATTTGGATGTAAATTAAAAGAAGTAAACCGTTTTATGATTAGATTTAAATCGGCAAAAAATATTGGTCAAAAAATTTATATTTGTATGGGGGTTAGGTAAAATAATAGAACGACCATGACTGTTTTCTACTGTTTCTGTTACTGTTTATCATCATTTTTAGATGACATTCGTATGGGGACTAGGTAAAATATTGAATTTAAATTTATGGAAAATTTCATCAATATACACGATCCTCATTCATTGAGATAGATTTTTATGATGCTAGATTAAATAATGACTCGATCATGGTGAATTTCAATAGGCTTGGCTTCATTGCCAAAATATTTATTTTTACAAAATTTCAAGGAACAATTCAAAATTGCCAGCTGAGTCGAATGGTATACATAAAGACCGATGTTTAATTTTTTTCTCTAAGCTACAAATATACGTCATGGTGTAAAAATTTTGAAAAAAATCTTTATAATACATTTCAAAAAATTCTTTATAAAAATTATATGTATTTTCTAAGATTTTTCTAATCTAAGATTTTAAAAAAGAAAAAAATCCTTAATTTTTCTTTTCCAAAATTTAAAATTTTGTAGATTTTTTGAAAAAAAATCTACAAAAAAAACTTCTTAGAAGTTTTCTTTTTTCATATAAAATTAAAAATAAACCTTTCTTTTACTTAATTTTTTTGCATACTTTTTCTTTTCTGAACAAATTTTGCCAAAAAATTTATTTTCTTAATAAACTGTCCAAAAGTTTTCTTTTCCAAAGAAACTTTTCAAACAATTTTTATTTCGCACCTAAAACTTACCACAATCTAAAGAATCCATTAAAAAGTCCGTTAACAGAACCGGTTTATCCAAATGATTCAATATACGTTCCAATAATACAATTAATATTTGTTTGTGTACATTTTCCGGTGTGTCCGAATCCAACCATAACATTAAATTATTCCATACCTTATTTATAGATTTACGTGTACTTTCATATACAAACAACTCCATACCAGAAGCTTTTTCCGACAAAGGACACAATAATTTACCTTCTTCTTGAATGTTTTTGTTAACCGGCAGGGCATTAATCAATTCTAAATAATTTAAAGCCAAAGTTTCTAATTTAAAATTTTCCCTTTTGACTAAATTCGGTAAAATTAGCCAACAATTCTGTAATACATCTAAATATTCAGCATATTCTTTAAAACTTTGTATGGCGGCTATTTGTAAGCGTTTAGGTGAAATGAGTTTTTCTAGAATGTGGCGTAAACGTAGGCGGGGAAATCTTAAAGGTTCTTCGGTGTTTAGAGGATATTTACCCTCGGCCGCTAAAACTTTCATGCACGAAACTAAAGCTTGTGAAGATTCGTGAGGTTTTTCATGCTCTATGCAGTTTAACATAAGATTCCAAGTTTCAGAATAACGTTCGTTCAACCAGGTACGATATTTAATTTCAGCTTCAGAAGGATTATCATCATTGTCTGCATCTTTGTTTTGTAATAAATCACGTCTCCTTAAGATTTCCGTGAATATCACTTCCAGAGTTAATAAAGCTGGAGTTAATGGCTGTTTTTCTTTCAAAGCTTTCTAAATTATAAAGCGAATTTCTTTAAAAAATTTAAATAAAAATTATTGCATACAAATTTACCTCCAAGTATTGTATGATGTCTAGCAAATTATTGGCCTTAGCTTTATTGTTGAGAAAATCATTAGCCTTAGTGCGTAATTCTTTTGATATTTTATTTTTCAAAGAATTTGAGTTTTTATCTGTATTTGACATTATTAAAAGAATTTGTTATGTTTTTATTGAAAATTTATTAAAATAAACACGTTTGAAAATAATTCTATTAGGGACAAATGACAACAAAGAATATACATGTGAGTATGCTCTTCGTAATGATGCCATATGTTTGCACGAAAAACAAAATGTTTAACATTTTTAATTTCTTTAAGAAAACAAAACAATAATATTTAATTTAAAAAAAACTACATGTTAATTTAAAAAATTATATAGTTAACTAATAAAATATATTTAAAAAAAAAGTATTTTTTTGTAAACTGTTCTTAAATCTGGCATCTTTCTGTAATCGAACAGAGTTGCTTTCAGTATAGAGGTGAATTTCTATCAAAACAAACATTTTTTTTTATTTATTTTACACATGTTTCGTGTGATCTATAATAAAATTTACTTTTCTTAACAAAATAAATATTTGAGACAATAATGAACGTAAGTTCAGAGTTTAAACCTGTTTTAACTAAAGCAGCCTTAGCCTTACAAAAGAAACAACATGAATTTAAAGCTCTAGTATTTGAGGAACCCAAAGGTCATATAACTACTCCAGAGAACACAGACAACAGTCAAAAAATCAAAAAGAAAACACATAAAAATGAAGCACAACAGGAATTGGAGGAAAATGAATTTGATATTAAAAAAGCTCGTCATGAAGTGTTAAATTTTGCCATGAATAATCAACGTGTTGAAAAGAATCAAAAGAAAATGTTAATTTACCAATTGGTGAAATTGGGTGCGAAACCTCCTAAAAAACCTTACAAGAACTATAAAGAACTTTTGGATGAACGTAAACGCTTGAAAACCATACGTGAGGAAAGGAAAAAATTCCATCAGTTGGGCAAGAATCAAACGGGAGCAGCATCTGTTAAGTGTCGCAGTAAAACTAAGATAGAAAAACAAACTAAGAAGAGAGCACCAGTGGCGGCTATAGATCAACATTATGGTGTAGTTAAACCTAAATTTAAGAAAAGAAAATAAATTCATTTTTAATAAATCTACTTTATTATTTTGACTTTTTACAACACTGTATTTATAATAAAATTCACCACTTTCACTAAGTGTTGCAAAAAATATGGCATTTTGACAGCTGTAAGGTGACAGTTGAAAAACAGCTCCGTAAGATTACGTGAATATCTTTTATTAAAATACTTAATAATTTAGAAATTTCGAGTTTAAATAAACTTAATTAAAATGAGAAACGTAAGAGTTTGCCAAAATTTGCTTAAACGCTGTTGTTCAACTGCCGCCTCAAAAGGCTCACCCTCTGTTAGCAGTGTTAAAGGTTTGTCCAGCAACTGTGTGAAACCTGCCAGCGGACCTGTAGGACCAGGTGCTACAGCAAATGGCCAATATAAAGTACCCGAATATTTCTCCTTCAATCGTTTCAGTTATCATGAAGCTGAAGTCGAAATGGCCAAATATCGTTGCCCCCAACCCTCAGCTTTAAAGAAGTAAAAGGCGAAACAAAATATTTGTTGTAAAATAAAGATGTTGCTTATTTAATTGAAAATTTTTTGGGTGTTTATTAATTAAATACTATAAATTAAGATGATTTAAACAATCATTTCCAATTCACGTGCATAGAATATAGCTTGTTCTGCCAGTTCCACTGAAGGTAGAATTTCTTTAGGTTTTATTGATTTATCAACAAAACTATAAACGTTATTGGATCCTAGTACCCAATTACGCTTTTTGCCGAATGCTTTGACATCTTCAATGGATTTCAGATTAAGACGTTTGCTAGCTTCTTCAATCGAAATTTTCTCGTAGGCTTTTTCAATACAGCCGGCAATTTCATCACGTACAGTGCATAGCAAGATGTCCATGAAATAGCAGTAGATTTCTGAAGGTGCAGAACTCTAAAGAAATAAGAAAAAATTTGTAAATTGACTAATTGAATCTTAATAAGAATTGGTTAATGCCAAGATTAAACATAAGGACAAGTCAAGAGTAACAGTCCCACGTACATATAAAATAATTAAATTTTTTTAATAGTAAAATATATAGACAATTTAGAATTATGGAACGGTTATCTAAAATTTAAAAATATCAACAGTGTCGGTAATTTTGACATACAACAATATAAGAATTTACATTTAGAACTAATCATTGTTGGTTTCTTTTTTCCTTGTAGAAAAGAAACTAATAATAATTTACCTTAGCTTGGAAAATTTTATTATAACGTCCTTCCATTATATATTGTTCCAAGGCCAAGATGGGACAAATATATTTGTTTGAATGAATTATCTCTGCCTGCAATAATTCCAATTCTGTATGGAATTCCGAAACTCGATTCACCGATAATAAATACAATAAATTTAAGCCCAAAAGTTTATACATATTTTCAGACTCTCCAATTTGTTGTCTGGAATATTAAAAAATGTAAGAAGATAAACATTAAGTTACCAACGATGCAACATACTTGTAATCGTAGTAATAACATTTCAATTGTGACATGTATCTTTCAAATGCGGGTATATCCTTAGTGACTACACTATATTCCACAGCAATTTCTAAGACATTACGTGATAAAATCATTTCATTTTTAGAGGATTTTACATCTTTAGTGGGCAAAAAAGCCAATTTCGTTAGAGCCACCTAAAAATAGGACAATAATGACAAGTCGAAAAAAGATAAACGATTTGAGGTTATCACTTTGAATACCTTTAATTGATCCAGCAATTGTCCACATTTCTTAATATTTTGAGGCTTTTTATTCCATTCGCCTTTTAATTCTTTATATAAATTTTCAACTTCGTTTAAATGAGACATTTTTCAAATATTTTACTTGATAAATTCAGTAAAAACTTTAAATGTTATTTCTTCACTTAATGATTTGCAATTTTTGTTGCTATTGTTTGCCGTTGTTTTGTTTATTGTCAAATTATCACTTGTTCCCTTTGCTCTTGTTGACAGAGAAAAGTAAAATTTTTGACGTTTGATGTATGTTATCAGAATCTATTACAATTACAAGAGGTAAATGACTATTAAAATAAGAAATATAATAAATATGTTAAAAAGTTATATAATTTAAGAATGTATAAAAATAATTATTTATCTAAATAGTATTTATATAAGTTATTTATTACAAAAATTATTTTATAATAGTTATTTTTACAACATTGTAATTGATTATGTATTTTTGATCCGCCATTTTCTTGTCAAATGTCAGTGGCAATCTTTTACATTCACCCCAGTGGGATGAATACAAACTCACCACATTGTTTATTTCGACACTCTTTTTCTCTTTTGCACTTATATGCTATACCTAAACAACTGTCAAATTGTAGTTAATTTGTTTATGCTGTCATCTCTTTCCATTGTTAGTCAAAGTGAAAATTACCACTTTTTTCCAAGTGCTGCCGTACAAAATATCTTGAAGCGTTGGTCGACATCATTGAACGTAGCAATTTATTATTAATTTTACTGGGAAAATATAAAGAAATAAATCATAAATAAGTGCAAATTTCAGTTATACAATTATGGTTTATATGTGTAAATTAAGAACTAAATAAATATCGTGTATTTGTGGAAAAATATATTTTGTGTTCGACCTGCATACGCATTCTTTGTGAACGGCAACAAAAAAATAAAAACACACCGAGAAAAATCTTTGATAATTTTGTCGTACGAAAAAAAGTAATCTAAAGCTGAACATTTCGGTTGATTGTTGGAAAATATTTCAATTCTAAATGAACTCGTTTTATTTACTTTATTGTCAATTTTTAATCAACCAGCAAGTTCTATAAGAAAAAGTGAGTAGTTTCATTACCAATAACTATATATTGTTTTTCTTTGCTGTGTTAATGTGTAAAAAAGTCCGCGCAATAAGAGAATAGCCTGACTGGATTGTCTATTCTATGACTTACGTACGAAAATCAGGGAAAATAAAGTAAAAGTATATATTGTATTTGTGTTTCGTCGTTTTTGTATGAACGACTGTGTGAGTGTGTGTATGTATTGTTGCATTTGATTATTTTATTCTGCTTGTTTGTTTTTTTTCTTTCTGTTTTCGTATTTTGTGTAGAGTACAGTAGGGCAAATATAAACTACATAATTTTTATTTTAAAATTAAAAAATTAAATTGTATTTTAAAGATTTTAGGTGCGTTTAGGAAAATATAATTATTTATATAATTCTTAATAAGAAAATATATGTATACAAAGAGTTTCTATTAGAGTTTATTTTAGGACGTAATTCCCGCCAATTTTGTGTAGGTAAAGGGATGCCAGATTATAATTTTATATAGAAAAGGGGTTTTGAAAAATAATTGGATGCGGTTTGTTTTTAGTTACACGTATTTTAATATGCAAACAATTTAAAAGTTTTCTTTTTGTATTGTATGAAATAATTAATTTCTAATATCAAGTGTAAGTCCCCCTTAAAACTTTTGAATAATTACGATACCTGCAAAAAGGACAGAAGAACTACAAAAATATACAGATTCATACAAAAGTAAACGAATATGATTCAGAAAATATATAAATTAATAAAGTTAATACTACTAATAAAATTTTGAGTAAATATAAATGTAGTCAAAAGCCATAAAATTAATTATTTTCTAAAACTAAAAACTATACTGATCTTCAAACTGATTATATTTAATTATTTATCTAAAAATTTGAATGTCTTATCTTCTTTTTGCAGTACCACTTTATTAAAGGTAGCTTCTATGTAAAACAATGCGTGTGGGAAAAAAACCCAACGTTGTGGAAGCCAAAAAGACTCGTTCTTGTGTAGTACGTTTAGAGAAAGTATCAAGAAGTTCACCAAACGTTTCACCTTCAACTGAAACCAAAAACAATATAGCAAGACAAGTACGTTTAAATTCATCAACATCATCATCGGTTACAATGGGAGCTACACCTAAGGGACGTCGTGGTACTGCACCAACCACACAGCAACAACAACAAACCAACAGTGGGCCGATTAAGAAGAGGCTAGTAAGTGGTAGTGTAAATAATACACCTCAACAAAAGACAACTTCAGTCAACCATTCTAGCCTAAGATCTAATCAAAAAATTAAAATTATACCCAGATCAAATAAAACTACACCGGCTTCCACACCTTCTAGAGATGAGACACCACCGCCTACAATTGCCGCCGGTAGATCAAGACGTGCTATAAAACCGAATCCTAAATATGCAAGTGAAGATTTAGTAACACCAAAAGTAGTACGTAATGTTGCAAGTTTAGGTTCGGCTGGAAGTAGGGGAGCAAGTGGACAATCGGCAAAAGGACGGAAAAATTCAACAAGTTCAGATGATTTTTATAATCGTAATTCTGATGATGACTATGAAGATATTGCAAATGATGAAAAAGTTAGTGATGATGACGAAGAAATGCATAACGATAAAGCCTATCAGGTCAATGAAAAGGATGAAAATGATTCCGATTTTTCTGTTATTGAAGAACAACCTGTGCGTTCTAGAGGTCGTCCGCGAAAAGTGGATACTTCGTCGGCAATATCAACCCCTGCCAATAATAAATTACCCATGCAAGCTACGCCCTCATCTCAGTTGAGACGTTCTACTAGTTCCGCCAACTCCAATTCACAATCATCAAATTTACGTTCAGCACCGTCACAATTACAACAAATACGTCGTTCTTTAGCTACAGCCAATGCACAACGTAATCTAAATCTACTAGCAGGAAGTGGTGCCACCGCTCAGAAACGTAAATTAGATGAAATTCAAGATACAAGTGATAATGATACCAGTTACACAGTATCACGTAAACAATTGTTGCTTTCAAATGCGAGTGGTCAAAGGGTTAAGGTGCCTGTTAGAGAAAATAGTAAAATAAATGCCACTTCAACACCTTTAACAAAGGCAAGAGCGGGAGTGCAAAAATTAACTACGTCGCAAACACCATCAAATTTCGCACAACAACAAAAACAACAGCAACAACAAACCTTAAACGGTAACAATAAAAATTACAATAGCCAAACGACAAACTCCAATCGACGAACTATAGAAATAGCATCAAAATCCAATACAGACCCTATGACTAAGGCATCTCAGAGGCAGTCGTCTTCAACAGCAACGACGTCCAATCAAAATACAAAAAGCCAAACACATCAAACAGCTACAACACAAGCAAGACTATTGGCTTCAAAAGTCAGTCGATTACGTAGCAGTTCTCCCAAATTGCCCACTTTACGAGACCGACAAAACAATGGAACCTCTAATACAATAACATCATCCTCCATGAGTGATAAAACAAAACTGCAACTATCCTCAGTTTCACATTCAACAAAAACAACGAAATCGTTATCACATAATGTAGCTCCAGTCTCCTCCGCCATTAATACTGAAAACGCAATAGAAATCAAAGATGACTCTCCCAACTCCACTATCGATGATTTTGAAACCATGCCTACATTTACAATTGTCAATGTTAATGATATCATAAACAAGAAAGGAGATGTCCTCATAACAAAATCTAAATCAAATAACAGCAATAAAGCAACTCCTACGGTTATAGAATTTTCCGAAAGTATTAGTTTAGATGACGACGATGAGGACGACCAGGAAGAGCAAGAAGTGGATATGGATAATTTGAGAGTTAAATCTAGTGTTGTTACGCAAAAAGCTAAACCAAGTTTAAACAAAAAATTACCAACACTTAATAATAGAAAAGAATTTGAGAATAAAAAATCAACACTAAATCGTTCCAATGATTCCCAAAAGAAATTAACAACTTCCAACACACCAGCACCACAAATACTTAATCATAAATTAGGTTTACGGAATTCAAGAGTTACGGCTAAAACTACTACCACCTTAACAGCCACTTTAAAGTCGTCACCCGATAAACCGGCTCCACGAATACTCAATTCTGTAGTGGCTAAGAAAACACAGCCTGTGAAGCCAATGATAGCAAATTTGGATGATTCGGCTGATGAGAGCATACCTTTGTCATTAGATGAAGATGAGGACTATGAAGAGGAGCCAGAAGAAGAAACTGAAGATGAGGTAGAGAGTAAAGGTGTAAGACTAATGCAAACTAGAAGAAAACAACAGGAACAGAAACAGCGACAAAATCTTATGGAAGTGGACACGGAAGATACTGAATCCCAAAATACGGAAGATGAGGAATTAGTGCTACAAGCAACAACTACTAACAACAGTAGCAATAGCGCATCTAATGTAGCCGCCTTAACACCCAAACAAAATCAAAATTTACACCCCCAAAGGCGAAGACGTGCACCCACTGCCTCTACTACACCCATAGTGGTCAGTAGTAACAAGAAGCGTTTGACACCAGCCGCGGCCAAAGAGAATTCTTTAGCTGCTACAAATCAACAAGTTCAAGAAACAAAAACAAACACTCCCTTACTAACGGCACGTAAAACTCCACCCGAAAAAGTGGTCATATCTAAACAGGGCGATAAAATCATCAAAAAAATCACCTGCTTCGAGACATGGTATGTTATCAATATGCCGCTAGAGCAAAAACGGCAAACCATCATAAAAAATCAATTGGATATGCCTTTAATAAATTTAGCCAATAAAGCTAAAAGCATTTGTCTACCTAACGATCGTTGGAGCAGTAAAGTTACCTTGTACGAACTTTCTCCCCAGACTTTGGGCAAAGGGACATATGTTACCTATACCGGAGATCTGTTCGAACACAATATAAATGAAGAAGATCGTGGTAAATATCAGCCTTTAAGTGTAATGTTTCGCAGATCGGTGGAAAATAATCAAATTACCCGTATGCCATATGATCGAGCGGTTATTTTTAAAAATAAAACTTTTTACACCAACATCGAGGGTAAGAATGTTCGTTTAGTCGGAGCCCCAAGTATAATTAGTACAGAAAGTGAAATTGAAATTCTTTTGGAAGTTGTCAATAGTCTAACGCTGCAAAGTGATTTTGTGGAAAATATATCCGTAGTGCAGTGAAAGCTTTAGCAAATAAGAGATTTATTTTCTCTTTTGTAAAGAAATTTACTTGGGAAATAAGTGCACAATATTTGTAACAAAAGTTGACAAAACGTTAAATCATATTTCGTAAATGATTTTCATTTATTTTTAATTTAAATAAGAAACAAATATAGAGCAAAAAAGTACTCTTATTTACAGAGTATAAGGGATCTGCTCAAGAAAAAAAAAAAGAATTGGTAGTAAACTCAAAGCAAAAATAAATATTTATTTCATTTTGATCATAAAAAATTATTCATTTTGTTAAAAATTATTATACACACTACTATTGTTTTTTCTGCTGTTGAAATTAAGTAACTTTTAGTTTTAAATTATTTAAGTTATAAATATTAATTCATAAAAAAACAAACCAATAATTAATCATATAAAACATGTAATTGAATTACGTAAAAGTAAATAATGTAAATTTCGCTTAATTTAAAATATAAAGAAAAGAATTAAAAAACATTAACATATAAAATGAAATTAAAAAAATAATAATTAAAGAAAAAGAAAACAAAAACTAAAAAAAATAATAATAGAATACAATTTGTAATATTACATTAAAATGTTACACAAACATTTTTAATTTTTAATTATTTCTATTTTATATTTCTTAACTACTTAGTTATTTAACCTTAAACATTTTAATTAATATAAAAAATATATATTTTTCATAACTTTAGTTTTATTATATATATACAAAAATAATTTTTAAAAGAATTCTTAGTTTTACATTTTAATTATTAATGTAAATTATATCATATATGTATAAAACCAACAAATAACATTAAAAAGTTAAAGAGACAATTTTTTAACAATTGAACCAGAAATTATTTGTTTTTCAATAATACTACTTCAACAATTAAACTAAAACTTTAAAACAACAGCACTTAACATCTTTAATTTTAATTTTATCTTCTTTTTGAGCATAAAATGAAGTTCTTATTTTCATCAGAAATGTTTTCTAAGAAAAGAACTTTGTTTTTTATTTAATTTGTTTAGTTCTATAAATTATTGCTAATTAAAAGTTATAAACAAAATGTGTAATATATTTGAAGTTTAATAAAAGTTAATAAAAAAAGCCCATAAACGATTTCCGATTTTTCATTACTTTTATTTTAGCAAAACCTGGTAACCCTGTTTTTGCAGTGTGTTCAGTTGTATTTGTAATATGTCGTCAAGGGTTGTATTACATTACCAAATCTTAAAAATCGCCTCCAAACTAACACTAAAACCCTAAAAATAAGGATACACTGAAAAAAATGCTCGTAATTGTATGCTGTTGGATGATGATGAAAACTGAATTGAAATTGTTTAACAGTCGTCGTAATTATTTTTTAAATACAACCAGTCGAGTTTGTGTTGTCTGATCTTCGAGAATCTTGCGTCTCGCTCACACCGGTGCGATATATTAGCACGCATAATTGTAAATGCTGTGGGTGGATTTGCATCAACCGCGTGTTTTTAATTTACTGTTTGGATTGGTTGAAGACCATTTAAACTCAATTATTAGTGTATACTGAAGATCCATATATTCCAGCTTCCTAATATGAAGATATCGGTCGACTTGGGATCAAAGTTATTATTGGTGGAGACCATTATTAAATCTCGATTTTTTTATCAAGGCCGTGTTTGAATCCTTCCTATATGATGATATAAGTCGCGATTGCACTGAGGCCTTCGTGTGACATCCTGGCAATATGTGTTCCTATTTCACACCGCCATTAAATTTGAAGAATTCAAAAAAGAAATTGTTTAAGATATTGAAAAATATGCGAGTAAAATTGTCATTTTCATATCGGAATGTGCAAACATGAATTTGAAACTTTTTCTAAATTTTTTGAAATGTATATTAGATTATTTCAAGCCTTGTACGAATTATCACAGTATTATGCAATTTTTCTAGACGTTTTTCCGGTGTTATCGAACTTGATCTCCAAATATTTTTTGGATCAACAATCTTTTCGTTCCAAATCAAATTGTTGTCTTGCAAAACATTTGTTATTGTTTTGGAGATAACAAATATATTGAAACGCTTTAGAGGGTTTACCGCCTATTTAGGAGCACCTCCCAGTTCGTGGTCTAAAATCAATCTCGTTCAGCTCTCTCAAGTATCATTTTACAAAAGAACGTACGATTTTTTGAAGTTGTTTTGGTATTGCTTAATTTGGGATCAAAACCTTTTTTAGATAATCTACATTCCATTTATATTCACCAATGTAATCAAAGTGTTCGAAGTGTAATCGAAGAGATTAAGCTAGACGATATCTACAAATTCTTTATTTAATGGGAAGAGTTCTCAGTAAATCTATAAAATACAATCTTTCAAAAAAGATTTGGGATGAACGATCAAATGGTTTTTTCTTTCAAACTTTTAGATATATTTTCAACTATTCACATATTTTTCCGATTTCAAATTCTATTTGGATCTGGATATTTTATTCTCAAAATTGCGGTTCTCAGTAAATCTATAAAATACAACCATTAAATAAGGATTTGGGAAAAATCATCAAATGGTATTTTCTTTCGAACTTTTAGATATATTTTCACATATTTTTCCGATTTCAAATTCTATTTGGATCTGGATCCTTTTTTTTCTCAAAATTGCAGTTTATTAGTTAGTTAGTAAAATGTTAACCTCTACTATGCTAAAGAGTAAACACTTCTCGTAACTAATACCGTTATAACAATATTAGGAATTTAAAGAGGAAACT
Organism: Chrysomya rufifacies; assembly: GCA_014858695.1. Classification (NCBI taxonomy): domain Eukaryota; kingdom Metazoa; phylum Arthropoda; class Insecta; order Diptera; family Calliphoridae; genus Chrysomya; species Chrysomya rufifacies. The sequence continues at coordinate 35,159 of JACGTJ010001714.1, read as the reverse complement.
TAATAAAATTCGTTACGTACATTTATTTTTTATTTATATAAATATACTTATTGATAAGAGATACATGTGTATGTGTGTGTATAAACGAAAAATTAGTAATATAATATTTAGCTTTAAATGCAGCAAAATATTTCTGAAATTTACAGCTGTTTAGATTATTCCAAATCAACATTAATTACGAAAACAACTGAGTAAGAGCAAAATAATTAATACGAAAATTTGAATAAAATGAGTACTAAATTAGAAAATAGTGAACACAACGTAGATGTATTAGTTTATGGTTCAGCTATAGTGGATTTTATATGGTACTTTTAACAAAAAATTTACTTTAAATAATATAAAGTTTATTATTTTTTGTTTTGTATTAAAAACAATAGCTATGTTGAACGTTTACCTAAAGTAGGTGAAACTTTACATGGTCACAAGTTTGCCAATGGTTTCGGTGGTAAAGGTGCTAATCAATGTGTAGCCGCCAGACGTTTAGGCGCTAAAACGGCTATAGTCGCTAGATTGGGTTCAGACTCCTGGGGCAAACAATATATGGAACATTTGCAAGAGGAAGATGTCAATGTGGAATTTGTTAAAAAATGTGATGGCGAGAGTACAGGCATTGCCCAAATAGCCGTTAGTGCAACGGGTGAAAATCACATTATTATTGTAACAGGTGCTAATCAAAAGTTGGATGCCCTTGATGTTAAAGATGCTAAGGAATTATTTAATAATGCCAAGGTATTACTTTGTCAATTAGAAACACCTTTACCAGGTACTTTAGCTGCCTTGCAGGCGTTTAAAGGTATTTCTATATTAAATGCTGCACCGGCTTTAAAGAATACACCTAGAGAGCTTTTGGAAGCTGCCTCCATCTTATGTGTAAACGAAACGGAAGCAGCTTTAATGTGTCAGTTAAATGATATTCAATCTTTGCAGTAAGTATGTTTCATCATTTTAAGTAAAAATGTTTAGATTAGTTTAAAATATAGGTTCGGTATATGAATATTACTTTAGGTTCCCTTGCATTAATTTATTTTTTATTAAACTTTTGGTTATCTAAATACTAAAATATACTTTTTTTGTGTTAAATACTATTTCTAAAAATCACATTTGTAATGAAATACAGCAAATTTCAATTATTAATAACATTATATAAACTCTCCATAACTACAGACAAGCCAAATTAGCGGTTAATAAACTTTTGGATATGGGTAACCAATGTGTAATAATAACCCTAGGTGCCCAGGGTGCTGTTTACTCAACGAAAAAGGAACCTAGCAAATGTTTTCATGTAGCTGCTCATAAAGTTGAAAAGGTAATAGATACCACAGGTGCCGGCGATGCGTTTTTGGGAGCTTTAGCCTTCCATTTGGCACGATACCCTGAAAAAGAATTACACCAACATATTGGTTATGCCAATTACGTGGCTTCACATTCAGTGCAATTGCCAGGAACACAAACTAGTTTTCCCAAAGAGAAAGATTTAGAAAATATATTACCCCAATCGTATAACTTTAAAGAAATATAAAGGAATTATCGTAAATAAAACAACATAAGAAGTGTCTATAAATATTTGTAAAAAAACTGCTGCTATACATTTATTATTGTTAACTTTGCTCTGGGATTTTGAGTTTCAAAAATTAACATATTTTTTCACTAAATAAATGCTTATTTATAAAGATTTATTTTTTGCCCGACTTTTTAATGCCACCCCCCACTAATGGTCCCTTTTGGGCTGCCTTTTGTTTGGCAGCTTCCAATGCTTTCTGTTGTTCCTTTTGTCTTTGCTTAAAAGCTATGTCATCTTCGTCTAACTCTCTGGATTCTTTTTTAGGAGCTTTTAGAGGCTTCTTTTTGCCACCCTCACGACCAGACATTTTGTGTTATTATTGTACTGTAATTAAAGTATTTTATTACTAATTATTGTTCTAGAACTTATGCACGTTTTCTTTTAAGAAAAGGAACGTAATTATTAACAAACAACAAATTTTCTAACCTTCCTACACGCACAATTTTTTCTACAATACTACAAAAATTTATTAAGTAGAGCTGCAAAACCATCGATAACATTGTCGATAATATATTTGTTAATCGATAGTGATATATCGTCGAGGCCAGAAAAATATACTAGTCGACAATTAGCCGACGGTGCAGTGCCGTCGGTTTTTTTGTTTACGTTATGGAGTCCCAGTCGTTTTACGAAGAACTCGTAGAAATGCATTTAATAGATTGCCGAATCTATTTAATTTTCAAAATTTTTGGTAGCAGTTAAATAACATTGTTTGTTGCGATTCCAATGATTCTAAGTTATAAGTCTTAAAAGCACTATTTTTCTATATATTTCCATTCTAAAAAGAAATGAAATTCAAAAAAGCTTATTGTTGAATTAAACCGGTTTTTGACAGGCGTAAGGGAGAACGGGGAGAACTATTAGTCAAATGTATACAAGTCGAATAAATACTTTATCGAAAATAAAAAAATGAGTCTTTATTTTAATTTTGTAATCATATCGTCTATACGGAAAGAAATTAATTAACGCATAATAATATTTTTTAAAAAGATTAAAAACCTTGAAATGTTCGCAATATAATAATTCATAGTGATGAAAATAATAATTGCTATAGCAAAAAATTCGACAGGTATAAGGTAAAAACTTAAGCCGTCGCCAGAATACGCCGACTTGTATCTACATGTTAGGTCGCCGACATAAATGTGGTACATAGACGTTGGATTGTTTTACATGGTTGCTTGAGAAGAGTAGTAAAAGGTGTAATAAAGAAGTTTTGTACATAAATATATACCAGTATTTTTTCTAATAAGATTTGCCAGATTAGGAAAAATTTAATTTCATTAATATAAACGATACAAAACGATTTATATTATATCCATATTTATACTAATATATTTATATTTATACTAATATTTGAATATTGCAATAATGTAAAGAAATAAAAAGTTTTGATAATCAAATTTCCCAAAGACAAATTTCTTTGTTTAAAAAAAATTTATCAATGAAAGAAAAAATGTTAGTTATGTTGTATTTATAAATGATAAAAGTTTGTCTATCACGAAATAAGAAAATGTACTAAAAATACTTCTCTGTTTTCGTTTTTTTTTTGTGAAATATATCAACAAAACAAATAGTTGGAAAACAAGCCAAATATATGATATATGTAAGTGAACATAGTAGAAAATACCACGTTCTTATGAGAAAATTAAATTAATTTCAATTTTTTCCTTTTGTAACATAATGCAATAAGATATTTTTGCAACAAATAAAAATATTTTTAAAATAACTATTGTACAAAAATATCATTTTAAATTTGGCAACTCTAACATTGAAATAATTTCAGTGGCCACATAAAATACAACACTGGCACAAGAAACGGCAAGAAAACATAGGGAAATATTTTTTTTTCGTAAAATATCCACCATTTTTTTAAAATTACCAGTTACCATCACTTTACGAATTACGGTCGTTAAGTGAGCACGCGTTTTTTTGTCAACGCCAAGTGGGAAATTAAAAGAAATATTCTTTTAAAAGAAGTTTTTATTGTGTAACTTTTGAAAGAAAACTAAAAAAAAGGTATTTAACAATTTTTTTTACTATTTAATTATATATGATAAAATAAATAATGGGAAAATGTGATGATTTCTATGTATGAATAAGAAAAAATGTGTGTGCGTTTGGATGTAGTCAAATACCAAAGAAGGAAAAGTATGATTGCAACATTTTTGTCTGGTCTTAAAAATGAAGAAAAGAATGTTGCATTCTTGATTAAGAAATAATTAGCATTATATAATGTAAAAAAAGACTTTAGTTAAAAAATATTAATATTTTTAAGTTAAAAAGAAATTCTTATGTAACTTATGATTATGGGTGTCAGTGTTCCCCGCACGTTTTTGTTCTCTTTTTTTTTTCTTTATTCGTGTCGCTGAAATCAGTCACAAGGCAAACGAGGGATTTTTCTGCAACAACGTTGTGTAGTTTATATTCGTTCATTTTTTTTACTCTACTTTCATAATCTCAAACCTAACCTCAAAAAGTCTTTTTTTATATTTCATTAACATTTTATTTTGTTTAATTTGTTGTGTGTGTTAGTGAGAAGAGATATTTTAATTTTCATGATTTTTTTGTAGAAAATAATAACCAGTGGTTGTATTTCGCTGTATGTACATACATATGTAGTATATCTTGAATCTCTTTGTATTTGTGAAATACATATAATTTTTGTTTTAAATTATATATCAAGTAAAATTTTGTTCTCGTGGCAATTTCCATTGAATTCGTAGGTTGGAGCAATGTAATCGTGTTTTTTGGTTTCTACCATGTGTTTGTACGGCTTTTAAGTATTAAGTACAGAGTTGATGGTTTTGTTTTGCAGTGCAAAATTGTCAAGTTTTCTCTTTGCTGTTGGTTTGACATTTGTGTTGGGCCAATGTAAGAAGTGTTGCCAAAGTACTCCGTTTCTTGCTATAGGAAAAGTTGCCGTAATACAACCTTTCGATGTAAAAAAACTAGAAGATGACAGCGTTGCAAGCTGAAAAGAAAAGGGCATTATTTTTGTGTAATGTAACATATACAACTGGGTGTATATACAAAGGATTAACAAAAACTTGTAAAAGGTTTCTAACATTAGGCGAATCTATAAGCATTTAAATCTTTTGTTTTGATATTACCTTGTACAACTTCGAACATGAAGATTAACATTTAAAACTCGTTTTTATTTCAAAATCTTTAAGGGTTAAAAACTCGTATTATAACAAGTGTAATAGTACATGTATCTATTTTTTGTTAAACAGGTAAAACAACCTTTTTACAAAACCAGTTCTAAATGCTTTAAATTATAAACTACATAGAATATGTAATATGTTTGTAGAAAAGTTGTATATGTGTAGTTTCTTAAAGAAAATAACGTATCTTTGAAATATGTCTTGTATATTATTTGTTATACAGAAATTTGTAAACAACCTTGTTTTGATATATAAAAAAAACAAATTGTCCTCAACATTATTTTTCTTATTTGGACAGATCTTTGCAGTCCTCTTAGATTTGTACACTAATTTTAAAATGAAATTGGCTTTTGGCCAATGATTTCTTTTGGCTAAAACAATTATCTAACTTACAATTAACATTGATATTTTTGAGATTTCACAGATTTTAACATTAACATATAAACACGTATTTATTTGCGTATGTTTTTAAACTTGAACTTTTTGATTTTATTTGTTAATCATTTGAAGATCAGTAGTTTTTTACGAACTTCAATCAATATTATTTTATTATTATTTTTTTTTTCAATGCAAAATGTTGCAATGATGTAAAAGCTTTTGTTAAGATTATAGAGAATAAAAAAGTTGAGCTTTTTCTATATGAAGTTCATTGACATTATTATTTTGATGTGTTTGACAGATACATATATGAAAGAGAAAAATGCAAAAAAAAAAAGAAAAAAATGTAGAACGACGCTAAAACAATGTTAGCGATCCCCTAATTCCCCGATACAGTATGAACATTTCAAATTATTCAATATTAAAAAGATTACACAAAAAAATAAAAAATATTAATACTCTTTACATGTTATTTTTTTAAAATTGTTATTACAAGGATTGATTATGCAACTGGGCAACTACTTGAGAAGTTTTTTATAAATTAGAATAAAAATATATATTTTTAAATATTTTTTCGAACAAAATGTTCTTTTATAACATAAATTATATAAAATATACTTAAATACAAATGAACGAAATTTAAACAAGCATGTTTTAAAACTGAATTACAGAAAAATGGACAGGTAAAAATATATACATATATTAGAAAGATAATAGTATGAAAATATCAGTTTTTTTTTAATATTATTCGAACAAAATGTTCTTATAAATGTACATAAATTAGATAAAATAAACCATCTTAAATACAAATGAACGAAATTTAAACAATCTTGTTTTAAAACTGAATTACAGAAAATCGATCAGGTAAAAATATATATACATACATACATTTTAGAAAGATATTTGTAAATGCTACCTGAAAATAACAATTTTATTAACAACTGGGTTTTGTATTATTATTAAAACTCCATTTTAAATTCACAAATTTCTCTCCCTTATAATAGTTACAAATATTTTATATTGATTTTTCTTTTTGAAATAGTACATAATTACAGAATATTTGAATTTTTTTTGAAACACAGCTGCAAATGATTTTAGATATTAAGCATCTGATTTTAAACAGCTGCTGATTTCAATTATCAATTTTTGTAAAGGTTTAGCAATAGGACACAAACCTATCTCCGACAACAATAAAAATTGTATTTTGTTTTTTTTTTGAAGTTAAAAAAAAAATAAATAAAAATAAAATCCTGTATTACAGAATAATTTTGGAATGTCAAGCATACATACACGATTTTATAGAAATCATTGTTGTAAATTAGTTTGTCACTTTTTTGAATTAGTTTTTTTTTTATCATTATTAACCTAATTCGAAAAATTAAAATTCTGAAAAATGTTTATTTTACAATATTTTATATAAATATCTATTCATCATACGTTTTTTGTTCTAATGTTTAGTTTAAAAATCATTAAATAACATATGCCTAAAATATTCTTAACATGATTATACATTTTTTTTAAAGCAACCTTGAAAATGTGCTTGAACTTATTGTTATCAGAAAAAAAATTTTGATTGATACAAAAAAATCTACTAAAGATAAAAAATATGATTAAATTTATAAAAAGAATTATCAAAAATTTTAACAAAACAACAACAGCAAAAATATATAATTTTTGACGTCAACTCTGCTCAAAAATCATTTTTAGTCACATGCTTTTTTAAAACAAATTTTATAATTGTTTAACTACAAGGCCCTTACAAAAAGAAAATTTTAACCATTATGCTAATATGAAAAAACGTATAGAAATAATAATTAACATGGAAACAGTGTAAAAAAATTAGAAATACAAAGTTCTGAAACATTTTTGCTATGTATGTTTGTATATTTAATTTGTCTGGTAGTGTTACGTAGTCGATATACGCAAAATTAATATATAATTATTTTCTTTTCTCTTTTTATACAGACAGATAATATATTGTTTAAACAAAAATTATTATATAGTACATAAATTTTAGCACATGACAGAAACTTTTTTATTATTTCTTTTTTTTATATTAAAAAAACAGATAAAAAGCTTTTGCGCTCTCTCATCCTTTTATTTTTGTATTTTCTCTTATTTCTTTTTCAATGCGTCGGTCGATTTTTATTAAAATAAATTATATAATTTGGCAATGATTTTTTTATTTTTGTTAAAGCAAATTGTTATAAACATTTTGTAAAAATATTAGAATATAAGGAATAGTTAGAGAGAGATAAAACAAATAAAAGAACATATATAATATTTTTTCACGGTCTTTTTAAAAATTTTCTATTATATTAATATCTTTTTACTTTTATCGATTGTTGTATGGCTGAAAAAAGCTTTGTTTTTCCATTTCCTCTCTCATATTCTGCTCGTTGTATAGTTGCGCTCTCTCAGTCATAATTTTTCTATTGTCTTTTATTTTTGTTGTGTTGGCTTCTTTCTTTCTCTCTCTTTCTAATATTTTTATGACGATGACTTGTCGTTGACGATGGTGTTCTTTATAGATTACATTTGAAATAAATTTTATTAACGTTTAAGTTACCGTCCGGAGCAGACCTTTGTTTCAAAAGGAATATTTGGATTTTTATTTTACTGTGATAAAATACACATAATAAAACACAGTACGTTTTAAATTAAGAAATAATTTATAAAATAAAAAATAATTTATTTAAACAAGAGAATAATTAAACAAAATATATTTTTTTTAAAGTGTATTTGTGTGGGTGCTTTATTCTTAAATAATTTTTGAACATTTTTTTTCTGTTTGAAATAAATACAATATTTAAGTGTTTAAACATTTTAATTTAATTATACAATTTTAAATTTTATAAAAGAAAAAAAAAACAAGAATTAAACAATTATATTATGAAACAATAAGTTTTTATTATAAAATTAAAGAAATTTTCATAATTTCAAGTAAATGAAAAATGTTTGCTTAAGAAATTGTTATGCAATCTACCTGACACTACTACCACATTAGCTTTTTGCTGTTAAAAGAGAACACTAGTACTACTACTACTACAACAACAATAATAGAACTTTGGCTACCCTATGACTACACCCCTTTCTTTATTAATTCATAAGTGTGGCCAATAGTAATGTTTTTGTTTTAAGTATAATAAAATATATAAAAATGATAAAATTAAAAAAGAAATAATGCAACTATAATTTATTCAAGTTTAATTGTTTTAAATTTGTTTTTTTATATTTCTTATTTACTTATTTTTTTTAAAGTTTGATCTTTGACCACCAAAAATTATAATTAAATGACGTAACTTATATACATTCCAGTTGAATGAAAATTTTCATTGTATAACAAACAATAATTTATTTAAAATTATACAAAAGTAAAATGTTTTGTTTTAATGAAAATTTATCGATATGTTTAAAAAATTTAATTTTTATAAATTTTTTCTTTTTTGATTTTTTAAAATTTATAAGATTTTGAAATATTTTTTTTAATAATTTGCTATTATGTTTAATAACAAAAGATCGATTTCACTAGCTTTCAAATTTATTAAAAATTATTGGAAGAATATTACATTTTATACAAAAACTTGAATGTTTTAAGGAAAAAATCATATTTAATTAATATTTGAAAGGAAAATAAAACAATTTTATTGCATTTTTTTTAATTTAAAACTTGCAATTTATGTTTTATTGCATAAACATAAATGCAAATTTATTAAAAAAATATTTGATATTTCAGTTAATATTTGATAAAACCTTAAAATTTTTGTTTGATTTTTGCTTTGAAAGGTTTGAATTAAATTAAATTTAATAAATATTTCTTTACAAGAACAAAATTTAAAATTATATTTGTTTGCCATCAAAGCCATCGTTTCAATCAGTTAGATGTTTTAATTACATAAACTTAAACTTATTTTTTTAATATAAATGTATAACAATTGAAAATTAAGTAAACATATTGTAAGTTTGTTATTGCAATTACAAAATTCTTAAATTTTCACAATTTCTTAAGTAATTTATTTAAATAATAAGAGTTTTGCTTGTTTTTTAAATAAAAATCTATTTGATCTATAAAAATAGACCTTGTTTTCGTTTTTTGCTTTCTTGGCAAAATATTTAATTTGTTTTTGTTTTATTTTTCTCACAACTTAATGCCAAAAAGTATTTAAAATACTTTTTATTTATTCTTTTCTTTTCTGACCATGAATTCTCTTGAAATATTTTAAACGTCATCAAGTTTTCACTCACTTGTTGTTTTTAACATAAGGTCTTTTTTTGTTTTTCTTAGATTATGCCTACAAAAGATTGTATAACAATTTTTGCAAAAAAAAAAAAAAAATAAAAAAAGAAAATTTCATTATGTAATTAAAAGGAAAATAAGTTTTTTCTTTTTAAAATTGTTTTTATTTTTTAAAATTTATAGTAGTTTTGTATTATTTTCATAATTTATTTCTCTTGGCAACAGCAATATATGAGGGGATTTTTTTTCTTTTCTTATAACTCACTCACCACGTGCTTTGTTATCAAGTTTCTTTTGCATGAGACATCAAAATGTCTGGTTGTTGGCATAAATATTTATGAGCTTATGTATTTTAAAGTAGAAGATGATTTAAATAAACTGGTATTTTTTATGAATATCTTCTTTTTTTAAGTAAAATTTTACTTTAACTGTTAAATGCCGGTTGGCAAATAATTGCGTTTAGAATTTTTAATTAAATTCATTTGCATAAGAGACAAAAAGAAATTTTTTTAAAACCATTATAAAGATGTTATAAAAATTAGGTATAGATAATTAACTTTTCTTGTGATTAAAATAAATTTTTGGTAATTTGATAACTCTTAAACCCAAACTATATTGGCAAAATATGCAGTATATCTGTAAAGATAAAGAGATTTATTTTGGAAATTTTATTTATTTATATAATTTCTGAAAAAAAAATAATAATAATAATATAAATTGTACATCAATTGTGTTATTACTTTTAAACGATCTTCATTTTAACAAAATCTGTTTATATTTTAAAACGTAGAATCTTTCACAAACACAAATATTTTTTATCATATAAAGAAAATAATTATTTTGTGCAAATCTTAAAAAATATCTTAGAAATTATTTTCACAAAAAAAGTAAATATATAAAAATTTCTTTGTTAATTTTTTTTACGAAATCTAAAAAAATATTCAAAAAAAAGTCTATTATTTTTGGGTACAAAATATATCTTTTTTAATTGTTTAAAGTATATATATGTATTTTGAAATTTTGCCAAAATCTGGATTTGAAAATTTTAATATACAATCATTAAGTATTTACGTATATATAGAAAATATATGTATAAATACATTTAAATTATAATAAAAACAAGTAAATCGAAGAAAGAATATATATACATATATATGAAAGAAAGTTTTGTTAAGTAATCAAATATTCAAACTCTTTATAAATTACTTACTGGAATTGGATGGGAAATTACATAGCAATCGAATGCCAATTTAAAATGGTTTCTTTTGTGACATTTTATACATTTTTTTTATTAAATAATACGTTATAATTTGAAAACACATAACAAGTTCATTTTAATATTTTTGAAATCAAATACGAACGAAATTATTTCAATTATTGAATTTGAAAAAAAAAAATGCATTCAATAATCGTTTTTGATGAGAAATTTGAAAGAAAAATTCTTTATTTCCTAAAATAGCCCGAAATTATTTGAAATTCTTAAATTATCTTAATTCCAGTAAAGTATAAAAAAAACCTTAATCTGTTTAATTAAAATGTAAAAATGAAAACAAAATTTTAAATTTGCAATAAAAGAATTAAAATCTTAAAAAAAAGAAAAGTTAAAAATTATTTTAAAAAAATGTCTTATCAAGATATAATTCCATCGAGAACAAAAAAAAAAAAAAAAAAAAAAAAAAACAAGTAAAAATTTTGAACTTTTTGGAAACTCAAGCTTTAAAACATTAACAAATTCAATTCGATATTTTTCTGGAGATATCAAACAATATAAGTAAAATTAAAGCGTTATTTATTATTTTCAAGTAAAAAAAATATATATAATACAAAAGACTGTTGAAAAATGCATTATTCAAAATTTTCAAACAAAATGTCATCAATTGAAATTATAAAAAAAGTCATCAAGTAATAATAGTAAGCAAAATAATTTACTCAAGATAGAAAACTTAAAGCCACACACAAGAGTTAAATCAATTCTCAAGAAAACAATGAAATGAAAGTAAAATCTGGAGAAATAGATTAAGTTATGTAAACTTTTGCAAGCACCCACAATGCATGAATGAATGTATAATTTTTTTTTAAATACAAATCTCAAGAATTGAATAACGTCAGTCAATAATAATATTCAAATATCAAATGTCTTTTTGAATTGTAGCAAAATGGGTAAGGAAGCTGTAGATCCCCTTGGTTTCTTGAAGGATTTCGCTGCCGGTGGTATCTCCGCAGCTGTCTCAAAGACTGCCGTCGCCCCCATCGAGCGTGTCAAGTTGCTCTTGCAAGTACAACACATCTCCAAACAAATCAGCCCCGATAAGCAATACAAGGGTATGATTGATTGTTTTGTCCGCATTCCAAAAGAACAAGGTTTTGCTTCATACTGGCGTGGTAACATGGCTAACGTTATCAGATATTTCCCAACCCAGGCTTTGAACTTTGCCTTCAAGGATAAGTACAAGCAAGTAAGTTGTCGTCCTCATCGCGATCATCAAAATTATGCAACGAATCAAGAATCATATTTGTAATATTCGTCGCTTTTGTATTTGTAATGTAGGTTTTCTTGGGTGGTGTTGACAAGAACACTCAATTCTGGCGTTACTTCTTGGGTAACTTAGCTTCCGGTGGTGCTGCTGGTGCCACTTCCCTCTGCTTCGTCTACCCCTTGGACTTTGCCCGTACTCGGTAGGTTTTGAAAAAAGAGAAAAAGATGGAATAAGCACAAAAAACATTTTATCAATATGTATATTAACTGTTTGTATTATGTTACTTTAGCTTGGCTGCCGATACTGGTAAGGGTGGTCAACGTGAATTCACCGGTCTTGGCAACTGCTTGGCTAAGATCTTCAAATCTGACGGTTTGGTTGGTTTGTACCGTGGTTTCGGTGTATCCGTACAAGGTATCATTATCTACCGTGCCGCCTACTTCGGCTTCTACGATACTGCCCGCGGTATGTTGCCCGATCCTAAGAACACCCCCATCTACATCAGTTGGGCTATCGCTCAAGTTGTTACAACTGTTGCTGGTATTGTCTCCTATCCCTTCGATACTGTCCGTCGTCGTATGATGATGCAGTCTGGTCGCAAGGCTACCGAAATCATCTACAAGAACACATTGCACTGCTGGGCCACCATCGCCAAACAAGAAGGTACTGGTGCCTTCTTCAAGGGTGCCTTCTCCAACATTCTCAGAGGTACCGGTGGCGCTTTCGTACTTGTATTGTACGATGAAATCAAGAAGTTCTTGTAAATTAATAATAATTAAATTACTCTTACCTAAAAATACACACTCTACACCTACAGTTAATAAAATTTTAATTTAATTTTAAATTTATCGAAAACAAACAAAAAAATCCCATTTATAATTGTAATTTAATTGAATAATTATTGTACCAACAACAAACATTAAAAAAAATCATTAAAATACAACAAATCTTATGTTATAAGAACAAAAATCAACGTGTGTTCGTTCGAATTGTATGTTAAGTTTCATTAATGTATCAACATAATAACGATAGAAAGATAAAATTCAAGAAAAAAGTGTGAAAGAAGAAAAATACATAGACATTTATGAAAGAAGAATGATCACAAAGAAGGATAAAACCAACTACCAACTCTTAGTACGTGTTCACCCAGAAATACATAAACTAAGATTAAAAATAAACAAAAACTATATAAAAATAGTAAAAAAATATATGTTATTTGTGTTTGATTTGGTTTAATCTGGGTTTTTTTAATTCACTTCGCCTAGTTTTAATACAGAGTTTGTTTTTATTAGGTTAATCTCCAATAATTTTGGTGCTTGATTCTAGCACCATAGTACGAAGATCCGTTCGTTTTTCAGTTCTTTCAAAAATTTGATTCGGCGAAAGAACATAATCGGTAACTTTTTTAAGAACTTTA
>JACGTJ010001714.1:0-12590 GCA_014858695.1 Chrysomya rufifacies | reverse complement strand
CCTGAGGATTCCATTTGATAGCAGTACGGGCGATATCAAGGGTATCCTTTCTCTATCTCAACTTTCTTTTAAGGATTTTAGCACGTACTGCGATCTGGTGAGTGGTTGACCATAAAGTGGAGTTGGAGAGTTGTCGATTTCCAGACACCGCTGAGACTTCCGAAAGAATTATATGCCGCTTTTAGACGGATAGCAATACCCCTCCGAGCCACCGATTTTTTGTAATGCTTCCTAGGTAGCAGAATGTGTAATTAATGTAATACAGAAATATATAAAATATTTAAAAATAGTATAATTGTATACTATTTTTAAATCAGTTTTTATTTCGAATTGATATTGTTATTTCTAAGTTAATCGGTTACATTGTTATTTTCGAATAATTGAGCAGCCATTACTCGAGTGAATACTCTACTAAATATACAAACATTGGAAAATATAATACAAATATTAAAAATAAATATGCACTAAGCAATTTTATTTATAGCAAATGATTTGTATAACATTAAAAATATGTGATTTATAAAATTAAAAGGGCTGCTGATTGGAATCTGGGTGAACCTACCTGGACGGGCCGTATGCGTTTGGTGGCCAAAGGTACACAATGTAATCTTAAATTAGAGGATAAAACCAGCGGTGCTCTATTTGCCAATTGTCCTATTGAAACATATCCAGGCGTAGCCATTGAAGCAGTATCAGATAGTTCACGTTATTTTGTTATAAGAGTGCAAGATGATAACGGTAAGTATTTTTTTAAACTTTTTTTATTTAATTCTTCAAATGTATTATAAAATTATTGTGTTTTGTTATTTACAAAAAAAAGGTCGCTCGGCGTTCTTGGGCTTAGGTTTTGGAGATCGTTCAGATTCTTTTGATTTGAATGTAGCATTACAAGATCATTTTAAATGGGTGAAAAATCAAGAACAAATTGAAAAAGAAAAAACTCAACCGAAACAAGAATTGGATTTAGGTTTTAAAGAGGGTGAAACTATTAAAATTAATATGAGAATAACGGTGAGGGGGAAAGGACATTTGTTGTTTTTTTTACATCATTTTTAATTATATTTTTGGATTTTTGTAGAAAAAAGATGGTTCCGAGGGTACTAGTCGTACAAAATCAAAAGCAGGTTCTGGTATTTTACCACCACCTCCTGGCGGCATGGGTAAAATAGCTCCACCACCTTCAGCTGCTAGTTCAGTACGTCAAAGTCCTGGTACATCACCGGCTCATAAGGCTCCTGGTAATGCGGGTGCTACAGAGTGGACAGATTATGCTTCAGCTGGGTAAGAAATTAAAATAGAAAATATGTTTTGAAATTTTTCAAATCAAATATTTTTTACAAATTTTCTACTATAAGGAAATTTTTGAAAAATATTAATATTTCAAAGATATTTTTGAAATTTGGAAGAATAAATTTGAAGGAAATTTGTGATTTTTTTTTTTTTCAATTCCTATCCAAACGAAATTTTTAAAAAATTTCCCCTCTAAATAACAAAAATATTAAAAATTTTCAATCCTTAGACAATTTTAAAAGAATTATAAAAAATAATCCTTTTTCAAATCCTCTAAGAAATTAAAGAATTGTATTGCCTTATGAATGTAAGTTTCTCTAAAATGTAAATTTTTGAAAAACGGAAAATTTTTGAAAAACTTTTTTTTTACATTTTTTTAATGAAATGATTTTTTGTAAATATTCTTAGAATCGTAAATTTTTAAAAATTCCATATAAAAGGGGAAATAAGAAAAAATTAAAAATAGAAGTTTATTTTTTTTTTTTTTAATTTTTCTAAAAAGGAAATAAAAAAACAATTTTTGGATAAAGTTACCACAATAAGGTAATTTTCAAAAAAATTCCCAAAAAATAATTATCCTATATAAAAGAATTTTTCGAACAATTTTTCTAAAAATTTTTGAAAAATCTTATAAAAGGAATTTTTAAAGTAAATTGTTTAGAAAAGTTACTTTTTGGAAATTAAAACAAAACAAAATAGAATTTCCAGAAAAATTTTTTTTTTATCAAATAGAAATTTTATTTGTTTTTCTTTATCATTCTATCAAAATGAAGATTTTTTAAAAAAATTACAATAAAAATTAATTTTTTTAAAAATTTCATATAAAAGGGAAATAATAAAGGGATATTTTTTACATAAAGAAAAATTTTACAAAAAATTTGCTATAAAAAGGAAATTTTTTTAAAAGATTCTTAAAAAATATTTAAATTTTTAGTTAATTTTATATTCAACACAATAATAAAGATTTTTATATATATATATTAACTTTAAAGCTCTGCATCTGGTCAAAATTCTCAACAAAGTTCTGCAAATGCTAATTGGGTGCAATTCTAATTTTAAGCCTAAAGCTTGTCGTAAGGTTTATTGAAAGATATAAACGAAAGATATAAATAAATAAACTTAATGAGGACACAATACGAATTATATAAAACTTAAAAACCGTTTAAATAAAATATATATACATATAAACAAATTAAACAACAAACAAACAATTTAAGAAAAATTATACATATTATAATAATTATTATAAATTTAACAAATAAATGAAGTAAAGAATATTTAAAAAAATAACAAAAATTCAATATAAGTTTGTTAGAGATTTATTTTCGCGTTTAATATTAAAAAAATCTTAAGAAATCAAATTAAATTGATCAAACACAAACAACAAAACTTTTACTAGTAAAAGAAAAACTTATTATTTTGTTAAAAATCAACTACAATCTATGTTAAAATCTACAAAAAAAGAAATATTAAATTTAAATAAAAATGCTTAAACATATTTGTTATTACACTATTTAAACAAAAAAATAAAAAGAAAAACACATAAACATACAAAATGTATAGTTTTACATTGTTATCCTAGTTTGTTCTCTTTTCACTTAAATTTAACAATAACAAACAAAAACTACAATAACAGCAACTATTACAAATTACAACAAATTGTTTTTCTATGTATTTATGTATAAAAAAATAATAAATTGTACTTATATGTTTAATGAACAACAACACAAAATATTACAAAGCTCCCCTCTAAAAAAATAAAATATTGTTTTCTATCCCTTCTCCATTCTACTCAAATTATTACCAACATAAAAAAACTCTTTCTCCTAAACTTATTAAAATATTTTTTGTTCTCTTTATATAAGTTTTTATTATTATTTTTTAAATAAAAATCTATTACAATTTTAGCTTAAATTTGTAAAAAAAATGAAAATGTCTACAAAACTCCATTTTTTTCCAATTTTTATTATTTATTAATTTGAATTTGTAAATCCATAGTTTAAATTAAGTTTATATTTTTTTTATTAAAAATTTATTATTTTTTTTTCTTTTAACATTCCTTTAACTTATATTTTTATGTGTAATACGAAAGAAAAGAAGAAAATATTAAATTTTGTAATTTATCACTTATTAATTATGTGAATTTCAACATTAACAACAAAAATATTTAATTGAAAATTAAAATTAAAAATAACGCAAACGAAAAAGTATTTTGTAAAATTTATTTTTTAAAAATAATATTATTTTCTTATTGATTTTTTTTATTATTATTAGTATATTGAAAATTTAATAAAATTAAATAAATATATATTTTTTGTTTTGAATACATACTAAAAACTTAAAAAATAATGTTTTTTTTTATTAAATTAATTTTCGTTATATTACAGAAGACTTAATTGAAATGAACAAATGATTTTTCCAACTTTTACATAATTATTTTTACAAATAATCTTAAAAACTAAAGTCATTTAAAAAATTCTGGGCTTAGCACTTTGTTTCTTCAGAAAATTTTCGGAAACTATTGTTTCATTAAGAAAATTAGTTGAATATTTTCTTAAAAATTATTTCGATAAATTTTTGTTAAATTTCATGAATATCGTTAAAAATTAATACAAATTCGGGGAGATTTCCCTGGACCGCAAAATCAAAAATAATACATTATTCCCAAGAAATCTTGTAAAGAAAATTTCCATGAAAAAAAAACTAATTACTAGAAGTTAACTGGACTTTTCGTTATTGAATTTGAGATTCAATATTTTTTGGTATTCCTATTTGGATTCTCCATGAACATGTTTAGCGTTTTATTAAATGCAATCAACTTGAAAAAAGTTCCAAAATAAAGTCCGATTTCGCCCTGGATTTACTAAAAGTACCAAACATTTATTCGTTTTTTCTTTGAATAACGAATTCTATATAAATCTAAATGTTTTCTATACAAGAATTAATAATTTATTTAAATATAAATACAATAAAAATTGGGTAATTCAAAATCGTATTTTTCGGTAATATATAGGCCATTATTCCTGGAGTAGATTGCACTTTTTTGTACTTAGTAATATGAATTTTGAATGAAATATTGTTTTTCCTTTAAATTTTGTAGTGGAAATTTTAACTAAGATATAAATAGTCCCTAGGTTGTTCGAGTCGGATTTTCAAGCTCTCTGTTAGAGGCTCTCCATGTTGATTTTTTGAAAATATTAGAATTTTTTTCTGGTCAAAGGAAAATATGAACAGGTTTCTTTTTAAGTTATTTAATTTTTATATAGTTTATATGTAAAAATAAATTTTAATGTAGATTTTTTTTAGAGAAATTATAATATTGTATGATTTTTTTTAATTCTCCTTTGCTTTATACAATTTACTTATATATACATATATTTTGCGTTAGTTTACTTCTCCCAAAATACAACGCTGGCATTTGTTTACAAAATGCAAAAGAAAATAAAAAACAAAACAGCTGATCGATGACAACAAATATTTTTTTTGGGGCTCTGCCGCCATACGTGTAAAGGAAAATTTTCAACATTTTATTTGATTTAAATGAATTTTTCGTGAAATTTCTTTAAAATCAAGTTCAATACAATTAAAAATATTTAACTATGTATACATTATTGCATGGTTTTTATAAATATTTAACACAAAAAGATGAATATTGTGTTGTTATATTGGGGCTGGACAATGCTGGAAAAACGGTAAACAGAAGAACTTGTTACTATTAAAGCAATTAATAATTGAATATTATAAAAAAATCTCTAGACATATTTGGAAGCAGCTAAAACGAAATTTACCAAAAACTATAAAGGTATGAATCCCAGTAAAATAACTACAACTGTGGGCTTAAACATTGGCACTATAGATGTGCAAGGTGTACGTTTGAATTTTTGGGATTTGGGAGGACAACATGAATTACAATCGCTTTGGGATAAGTATTATCAAGAATCGCATGCCGTTATATACGTTATCGATTCAAATGATAGAGAAAGAATGGAAGAATCAAAAGTTATATTTGGTATGTATAATTGAAATTTTACTTTTAATCTTTTCTTTTAGTAATAAGTTTTCTTCGTATATAGATAAAATGATACAAAATGATTTACTGTCAGGTGTTCCTTTATTGATATTGGCCAATAAACAAGATTTACCAGATGTTATGGGTGTTAGAGACATTAAACCAGTATTCCAGCAATCAGGCGGTTTTATTGGCCGTCGTGATTGTCTTACCATACCGGTATCTGCTCTAACGGGGTTAGTTTTTACGACTTTTATGGTTTTAATGTAAGTTTATTGTATTACTTTATCTTTATTGGCAGTGAAGGCGTTGATGAAGGTATTAAATGGCTGGTTGAAGCCATAAAACGGCATTCGATTGTGCGGCCACCACGAGCGAACGACTGATGATAATTTTGTAAAGTTTACTTTTTAGTTTGCAAAAAAATGCTTCTTTCTCTTAAATAAGCTTTTACTATATATATATTTTTTTTTAAAAATTAGCTACATGCTAAGTTTTATATATTCCAGATTATTTTCATTTTTTATTGATTTTTTTTTTGTAAATGTACAAAATATTTATAAATATTATATAAACGAATCTTTAAAAAGAAAACAATTGAGATTTTACAAGTTTTTTAAATAGTGGGAAAAATTTAGAATTCTTTTTTTAATGAATGCTGAAATTTTTATAAATGTTTCGAACTTATTAAAAATCAAAAATAACATTTTTTTGAAACCTTTGTTTTTGTTTAAAATTTCTAATTTTTGAACATATTCTTAAGTTTTCTTAAAACTGATGGTATGTTTTTGTAAAACATAACGTTAATTACAAAATCAGGTCATGAAGATTTTTATAAAATTTACAATTTCTATAAATTTTTAAATTCATTAAATGAAACGAATTAAAATTTTATAAAAATGTTAAATTAAAAAAAAAACTTACATTCTATAACATTTTATGGAAACTCTATTTTTAGTTTAACTCTAATTCCGTTTTAGTTCGACTTAGTTTTTGTTCAATTCTAGTTAAGTTCCTGTTCAAACTTAGTTTAGTTCTTGTTCAATTTTAGTTCAGTTCTAGTTCCATTAAAAAATATCTTTTATTCTATAATATTTTATGAAAAATCAATTTTTAGTTTAACTCTTAATTCTGTTTTAGTTCCATTTATTTTTAGCTCATGTATAGTTAAGTTCTAGTTCAATTCTGTATCAGTTCTACCTCACTTCCAGTTTAGTTTTAGTTCATAAATTTTATTGAAGATTACAAATTTAAATAATGACATTGTTTGGAAATGATTTTTGCACTGAAACCTACTTATCATTCGAAACGTCAGTTGTTTTTAATAAATTATATGAAATTTCGTTGATTGCTCAATTTACTACATTTACCTTTTATTTATTTAATTTAATTTTACATTAAACATTTAATTAATACAAAACTTTACGTGTTCTTTAATTAATTGTCTCTCTTTAACAAAAATAAAAATATAAAACTTCTTATCAATTTTTTATTTTGTTACCATTATTATAATGCTCTTACTGATAAGACTTTACCAAATACTAAACTAGATACAACACTCATTCACCTAAGCATTTCCAAAGACAGGTAGAACCCTCGTTATAATTTTAGTTTACTCTCTTTTAAATAGAGAAGACCTACGTCGCCTAGCACCAAAAAAAAAGATAAGCTCCATTTGGAATTAAAAAAGAAAGAAATCAAAAAAGGGGTTCTCTATTTTATAAATTTTATACAATTAACAAGTTATAGACATATTAAGAGGTCTTCGGGTTTATAAATAACATTGTTACGGCTTTTGTTTTATATAGAAATACTAAAAAGAAATTACTTTTTATTTTGTTTCAATACTAAACATAAAATAATTGAAATATGTTTGCATATACATACAAAACTGAAATTTTCATAAATGTTTAAAAAAATATTGAAAGTGATTTATTTATTACATTAAAAATAGTAATACTTAAAATCATTACAAATTTAGAAAAAATAAGAAATTTTAAAGATAACACCTTACAAACGCATATGTTATCTATCATTTATATGTGTTTTAATTTGTTGTTATTGTTATTAAGAAAAAAAGTGTTATAATTTTGATATCATTTGAAAGAAAGAAAATAAAAAGAATAAATAAAAGTAAAAATTACTTTATTCTTGTGTAAAAAAATTTAAAAGAATATTTTTAATAAATCAAATATTTCTTTGAAAAAAATTTCGTAACATGTATCCGTATTATGAACAAGATTGGAGTGTTCTCCCACCGGATAATAATCGTAGGTAAGTTGGAATATATATACATATATTGTTAAGTAAAATTCTTCTTTGTTTCTTTAATTATAATTATTAGATTAAATTAATTAAATTATAATGTTTAATTACTTCTGGACGTAATGTCTACTCTTTGGGTGAAGTGACAATTAAGGTACTCGGGAGCTAAGTTAATTTCTTGTTACGTTCTTACTAATTAGTGACAACGTAATGTAAAATATATTTTTATTGTTTAGATTGAACATTGATTGATTGGTTAATGCACGATATAAAATAGGTCTGTTCGTCTAGTAGTACGATGTTACCTAAAATTGTCGCATTTAGTCAATTAAATGGGAACTTCGACTAACTTACAACTCACAGATTAAGAGTACATTTGATTAATTTGAATATGAGCACAAAGGGGGGTGGCGGTTCACGCCCCTTTTTTTCAATATTTTATGACAATTGTGTTTTTTCTTTCCGGTAGGAATAAGTAACTCAAAATTCAACATAAGTTTGTTCAAAGAAAAATAAGATTTATTAACGATTTAAGTCCAAAAATGATTTTAGCGGATTTAAGATTGAAAAAGTTCAGTTCCCGGGAAATCCCTAGAGCAGAATTCCTGTGAAAAGCACAAACTAAAAATCCACCTTAAAAGCTTTTCAATTTAACCAAAAAATATGAAGCAAATGTTTACGATTTTAAGTGATATAAGGAAATCAAAAAGTTCTAGTCGTGTGCCAATATTACCGAAATTATTGATTTTCAAAAGGTAGCAGATGAATCAAGATCGCTTTCTAAAAGTGGTGTTTAAAGTTTTAATTTCTCCACATATATTCAACATAACAAAAAATAGCTACCATAATATAATTAAAAAATAGTTGTTTTAAAATAAACTTAATATCCTCAACTAGATATCATGAACATTTTCTGTAAATTTAGAAATATAATTTATTCGCTTGTCAAGCAACTGAATGACTCTCCCAATATTTACTGGAATTTAACTGTCATAAGGCTAAACAATCTGGCTACACTCTAACATTTTGACACATAGTGGTTTTTTCTTTTTTACGTGCAAGCTGCTGAAAATTTTTTCGGAATTTTTTCAATGTTAAAAAAATCTATTTATTTGCATTAATTTTATTTAAACTTTAAGAAAAATCCAAACAGTAGTACGTATAATTAACGGTCAATATAATAATTAATCAATAAATACGCAAACATTCCATAAAAAAGTAAAAAATTAAAGTGAAAAATTAAAGGAAAAAAATTGAGTCAAGGAAAGAAAAAAAAATTTGTCGCGTTGTTAAAAGGTAGAATTAGCCAAGTAAAAGAAAACGGGTAATAAGAAAAAAAGAGTAGTAGTGTATAATAACGTGTGAATGATACAAGTGAAAAGTGTCTGGCAAATGATGAAATAAGAGATAATTTAAAACAAAAAATATATTTAATAAAAAATAATTAACAAAGTGCTAATAAATAATAATTAAGTTCACCCACAAGCAAAAGAAAGATAAACAAGAAAAGAGAAAAGATATACACAAAATCGTAACGTAACACGAAATACGGTAAAATAATAGTTAAAACGGCATTATGGCCAGCTAAATAAACATACAAGTTTTGTTTAATATTTTAATTTCTTTTTTTCCTATTATTCAAAAAACATTCCTTAACATCATAATTATTTGAACACCTGTCATGTTATTTATATTTTTCATGTTTTTACATTTTATTTCATTCCTACGGCTTTCGAGTGTTTGTAGTAGTAGCAAACAAAACAATTTCAACAAATTTTCCAAATAGCCCGCCTTATGTTTCCGTCCTAAACTACTTTTTCTAAAGAAAAAGTACTTAATTTACCATTATCCTGTTAACTGCAAAACATTATTACTTGCGCAGTATCCAATTTAGCCTTCTTTTTTTTTTGTTATTTCACACTTGACCAATTTTTGTCGTTTTTCTAAATGTTTTCTTTCATTATTTTCATTTTTTTGTTTAAGTTTGTTTTCCTTCCTCTTTTTGACCAATTGCCCCTGTGTTTTTTTCCTAATACGTTGCTCTTGTTAATGTTCTTGTTGTTGTCATCATTTTGTTTTGTTATTTATTCTCTTATTATTTTTGCCCAATTCTTCGTTTATTTTCTACAATGTCATTTTAATTGTAAATTAAAGTCTCCAAATGCATTTAGGAGGCGGTTTTCTTGCTTAAAATAACGTGTACAAAAGAAATAAAAACAACATTTTATAAATAATTGAGTTTTTTTTGTGAAAGATGACTAATATTTAATTATCCAAACTTCGTTAATATTAGTTCATTGAATTGTGCAAATACAGACTCATTGCTGCTTTTACAAATATTTGTTGTGTAGAAATATTTTTTTATAGTGTTGCCATTGCCAATAATTATGCACGATGGTAGCAATCGAATTGTTTATTGTGTTAGTTATTGACATTAAACATTAAAAGTGCCATGTATTTTAAAAAATGTTAAAAGATTTCGTTATTCATCGCGTCTCTTTTTTCTAATAAATGTGGTTCAAAGCAAATAATTGTCTCTGATATTTTGTTTAATAATTTCATATAAAATAAGATTTGATAAAATTTTGCAATAGAGATAATTATTTTAAAAAGACAATTTTGTTTTATAAGGTATAATAATTATGTATAAAGGGTAACGACAATTTTTTTCTTTAAATATCTTGAATAATGAAATAAGTGTAAAATTTATTGAGTCACTCTGCCAGTTAGTCCAATATAATTATTGTGAACTATAAAATGACTTTTGTTAAAAAATTTTCGTTTTATATATAATGTATTGTCCAATCTCTATTCATTTCTGCTGGATCTTTTAAAATTTTGAATTATGTGAGATTCGTAAGATTATCAAATCTATTACTTTTTTCAAGTTCTGTTGGAGGAATATCACGTCCTTCTGGTTTTGATAGCATTCATTTCTGGTTTCTTGTCTTTCTGCAGCTGCTAAATACTTGTGTAATTATGAGCAGTTTATTATAATTCCTTTTCATAAATATATTGTTATTTCATAGCTTTGGCTTAAAAGCAGTGAGCTATTAAAATCACTATGCCATATAAGAATGAAGGCATGAAACATACATCAATGAAGCTGGTTAAATGAAAAGCTATTTATACGATAATCAAAAAAGAGTATTGAAAAAATTACAAATAATAAAGATTATTTGTGTGTCCCGACATTCTTCCTTAAGCTATGAATCCAAGTGTATGTCAATAATACGCTAACATTTTAGCTTCCGAACATTGGCGAAATATATTTATTTAATAAGGAATTAAAGGAAATTTTAAAAATCTTAAGATTAATCCGATACAATTTTCAATCTTTTTGACAATTTATTTCGTTTTTATGTTTTTTTTGTGGGTGGGGGTATAATAAGTTGGAAGGAGATGTTTGTAACATTAAGAATATTCGTCTTAAGTATACCGATTTTAATTCTACTAAAATTTTATTAAATAGAATAAAAATGAAAACATCTACATTCCCACCAATACAGTATGGCAACCTCTCGTCCTATTGCATAAACTCTCCACAACATTTTATTGAAGCTGTCAAATACATATGTGTCAGTGTTGTTATTGGGCCGTTTTGGCCAACAATGAAAAAACAGTTTATAGGTAGTAACTAGTTAGTAATTGTCATATCACGGTTAATGACAATAAAAAAATAAATTATAAACGTAAAGTAAAAAAAGTGTAAAAATTAACAAAAAGGAAAAACACACGCAAAGAATGAGAGAAAACAAAAAAAGACTTAATTAAAAATGAAAAATATTTGTGGCACGTACTAAAATAACTTTAAGCTGATGTTAAACAAATAAAAAAGTGATTGATTAAACAATTTTATTTGCATATATGTATTTTTTTGTTCTTCATAACGTTATTTTCTTTAATTATTAACATTCTCTCTGTTATAAAAAATATAATAGAATTAAAATAAAAAAGAAAACGTAAAATTCAATAAATTGTGCTTAATACACAGATTAAAATGAAATGAATGAAAAATAAAAATGCTCGTACAGGAAGAGGAGAGGTAGTTTTAGGCTGACAGTCGGAAATATACAAATTGACCTCTTCTCTTTTATTGTTGTTATTGTTGTAATAATATGGGTATTAAATACTCAATACTACAAGACAAATGTTTTCATTAAGTGGCTTAAAGGAAGAAATTCAATACTTTGAATGAAATTATTGAATAAAAAAATATACACACACACAAAACAAAGAAATTGATTAAATACAAAAAAGAAAAAATGGCAGAGTATATTAAAAATATACAATTTTTAATACTTCGAAAGTACCATTTAGCATTTTGCATTAAAAGTTACACTAAAGAAGCTAAATAAATGAAAAGTCAAAATAATTCTGCCCTCTAGAGAAAACCATTTGTTAAAAGGTTCTCCTATAGGTTTTTTTTCACTAAATGCATCTTTTCAACGATAATATAGATTGGAGTTCTCATATGTTTGGGTATAACATTACTATTTCATGTAATGCTAATAATTGAGTTCATACGTATCGATAGTTACAAATATCGTTTAGATCAAAATAGTTTATAAATTATAATTAAGTTTTATATTCCGGGCAATTAATCTTAAATTTGCGTATCGAAGTCCAATCAATTCTTTCTGAAATTCGCGGGTGAGGAAATGATAAATTTTAAATGTTTGTTTTAAAATATTCCAATGTTTTGCAGTTGCAAATATGTTGTTTGTAATTATTTTATGGACTTTAGTTTTTGAGATATGTTTTTTCTTTCCATAATTTCGATATAAATATATCGAGATTTGTTTTTATACCCACCATCAAAAAATGATGGGGGGTATATTGGGTTTGTCATTCCGTTTGTAACATGTTAAAATAATCGTCTAAGACCCCAACATGTATATATATTCTGGGTCCTGGTAAGATTCTAAGTCGATCTAGCGATGTCCGTCCGTCTGTCTGTCTGTTGAAAGCACGATAGAGACCGCACCGGATGAGCTAGAAAGGCGAAATGTGGCACAAATATTTC
>JACGTJ010001709.1:0-11749 GCA_014858695.1 Chrysomya rufifacies | reverse complement strand
AAAAATTGAAAAAACCAAAATTGTACAAAAAATCATGCAATAGATTTATGTTAGGTTCAAGTCCGTAATATGTATATAAATAATCGAAATTTTCAAAAATATTTCAAAATAACAGTTTTTTGAAGATATCTCCGCCATTTATGAAGGGATGCTGCCGAATTTAAATAACAAATTTCTCGCGACACTAACGAATGATGTGATATATATATTATATAGCTTTTTAGGCGGGACGGACGTAAGGACATGTATATTTCGAATTTTCTCGAACCCACAATTCAGAATATATATACTTTATGGGATCTCAGATTAAAAATGTAGAAATTACAAATGGAATGATAAACTTATATATACCCTTTCACTATAAGTGAAGGGTATAAAAAAAAATAACCAGACATTAAAACCAAACTTTCAGTTTAAACGCAGAAGATGTTAAAACCTAACTATCGGTTACCTATGTCAAACGTAACTCATAGTTAAACCAGAATTACTCTAACGTAAATGCAACGGATACAATCGGGCAACTTATTAAGAATTTTCTAATTCTCATCATTGATTTACGTACAGAAAATGTAACAACTAACTTACGTTACATTTACGGTAAAGTAATTCGGGCTTTAGAATGAAACTTTCACTTATTATTTTGGTGATTAATTTAGAATTTATTTAATTTTTTCTTAATTCATTTCAGTTATTAGCTTCTCAACATCAAAACTTTTACTCAGTGTATCTGCCGCCCTCTTAGGTTTCGGTCAATCTGTTACACTTTTCCTACACGATTGGGTTTTTCAAATGAGCATGAGTCATTCTCAATGGACGGCCATACGTTATCCGGTACATTTTACTAATGGTTTGTTAATTATGGTTTGGGGCGCTCTAGCGCATTTAGTAGTTGTACATTTTTCATTTCAAGCAAGTGTGGGTCTGGCAGCGGCCCTATATGCCACCAGTATTATTTTATGGAATTTAATTTATTTATGTTTTAATTGTAAGAAATAAAAGGAATTTATTTGTAAGTATTTGAAAATAATAGTGTATATAAATGACATTACGTTCATTTATTTAAGTAATTTGTTAAAAATCATAGATAATATAGATATGTTACTCTTCGGCCAAATACCTATATATGTAAGACTGATGTCAAAAGAACTTAAGTCTAAGAATGTATTAGTAAAATTGTCTATTGGTATGGTTGCTTAACATATCTACACAAATCTGTAGTTAAAATATTGGCCATATTGTTAATAATATTGAAAAAAATAAAAAAAAAATGATTTTAAAAGAGTTTATTTTGTCATTATTTTAATATTTAATTTTTGAAATTTCAAACGACAAATCCCGTTCCTGGAAGTTTCGGAATTTGTATAACTCGAAAATCAAGATCTCGGGATTCAAAAATGAGATTTCACCAAATATTGCAATTCAAAATATTATTGAATAAATTTTAGTAAAAACAAGCCTGTTAAAATCAAAACATATTCAGCTTCTAATAGTAACTTTTTTATATTTGAAAAATAGCATTTTTGTTTGCTTAACGATTTTGCAATCTAATTTGATAAATAATTTTTATTTGTTCAGTTTTTGTTCTGATAAAAGTAGAAAATTTTCAAAAATTTTGATATTTTATTAATTTCCTTTGAAAATGTCTAAACAATTATGTAATATTTATTAATTTCAATAAAAATCAGTTTTTCTCAGTGTATTTTATATCACAAAAATGGTTTTAATTATGAATCACTCTGTAAACAAAAGCAATCATTTAACTACCCACCACCAGGTGGCGGTCCAATGTTTGTTAGATTATTACACACAGCTGCAAAAAATAGTATTAAGACACTAACAATATTTTAACAAGCCATTTTTTTGTAACAATATCAGATTCAGAATGATGTCATGCTGTAATATAATAATTGTAAAATATCTGCAAATATATAAAAACAACATGAACTATGTTCCAAACACAACTTTTTCTATAATTTTCTTCTAGTTTTTCTATTCTTCACTTCAATTATATTACTTTATTTATAAAATACTTCATAAGTGTCAAAACACATTGTGATAAATTAAGAAAATTTTAAATTCCCTACAGAAATAAGAATAATTCAATTTCTTTTAATCCAAACTTTTTGCGGTTTTTTCTACATAACTGAGTATGGAAAAAATCCAGTTCGTTCTTGTAATGCTCATTTATTTTTAGCAAATAAATTTAAGGTTAAAATCCGACCAAATTTACTTCATCATCAATTAAAAAAAAAAAGTTTTCTATATTATAATCCTTTTCGTATGAAAATCTACTACCATTTTTACTCATTTACAAAAATACTAATTATCATTGTTGTTACTACCAATATTTGCAGCCGTGTATGCGCTGAATACATTCAAGGAAAAAACGAAATTGCAAGCGTGCGGCTTTTTTTTCTTTACGTGAAAACTTTCATTGCAAAACTCGGGCCAACCTAATTTTTCATGAAAAAATTAAAAAGAAAATTTAATATTTTCTTCATTATATTGCAAAGAGTCAAAAATATTTAAAATTTCATAAAATTTGTTATGAAAATCTAAGTAAAGGAGAAACGCTGAAGAAAAAAAAAATTATAGGCAGACATTTTGCCAACAACAAAAAAAGTGAAGAAGCAGAACATAGTGAAAAAAAAACAATTACAGAAGGGACGCTACCCGGACTATAGCCGGAGAACAAGCACAAAGGTAGTTAAAATAGAAAACAGGAAAACATTTCACAAAAACAACAGCTAGCAGGTGAAAATCTGTGCTTAATAAATCAAAAGTTCCTTATTTTTAAAGAAAAACCCGCTCATAGTAATTGAAAAGTGCTACCAACAACACTTTTGTGTTAACAGCAAACTTTTAGTAGTCGATGGCTAAACGGGCTTTTGTGGCCTTTTTCCTAAAATTAGATTGATGATGTACATAGAACACACAAACTTGGAAGATAATCTACATCAAATATTAACGAATCGTGTACCCACATCGAGTAGTCCTAGTGCCAGTGAGGCCACGGCAGCAGTTGCGGCATCTGCATTGCTGGCGCGTGTAAGGGAGGCGCACAATAGCGCATCAACTACATTACAACAACAGGCGACTTCATCGCCCAATTCAGATTTTCAGCAAAATCATATTAACACCAATAATAGCAGTACTCCAAACACTTATAAAACAGTTTCAAAGGAGTGGATAAGACGTCCGGAACCGAATTTATTGCCATTAGAAAGTTATAATTCTGTCGAATTGTTAAGACAACAATTAAATTCGTCTCAACAACTACAACAAGTGGAAGAAGAATCAAAGCAGAAACACCAGCAGCAATTGCAACAAAACAATAGTAGAGTGCAAGAAGTATTAGAAAACGACGACGAAGAGGAAGAAGAATACGAATTGTTGCAAGTAATTGATTCAGATCAAACAGCTCAAGCGGAAACTTCTGCAACAACTTTGAAAGTTGAAAAGACTTTAAGGCAACAACAACAACAATTAGAAGAAGATTTAGCCAATCTTGCTTCAACCAGTCATTTTATAATAAATTTAAAAGACGGCCAAAAAATTGCCTCTAAAGTAGCTAACCCCATAATACAACCACAACAACATATACAGGTGGAGGAAGACGAAGAGTTTGAATACGTTGTAACACGTGTTCCAAAAAGGAAACGCCACAGTCAGGTAATTATAATTTGAAAAGCAAAATGTTTAATATAAAAAGATAAAAAAATAGAAAAATAAAACCATATTTCCTTTGTTGTAAATTTTTCTTTATAGAAAATTTGTTTTAAATTTATATAAAAAATTGTCTTATAAAAACCAAATTTATAAACATTTTCATATATAAAAAATTTATGTGAAAATTTTCCATTATAGTTTTCTTTTATAGAAAAGTTTTGAAATTTTTTTTTATTATTTGCAAATGCCGAGAATTTGTTAAAAAAAATCTTAAAATTTTTCTCGTGATTTCTTTCTTTTTGATTTTCTTTAAAAAAAACTGAATCTTAATATTTTAAGCTGAAATTTCTCTAACGTTTTTTTTTTCTACAAAATTTTTTCAAATTTGCACTTTTAGATTTTTTTTTTTTTAAATTCAATCCTAATTTTTTTTTTTAATATGAAAATTTCATAACTAAAAATTCTTAATTTCCAGCCAAATTATTCCGATATTCCTCCATTAAAAACGAAACCACGCAAGCCAGTACCAGAAGCAATACCCATTGAAATCCATCTTAGCACTAGATCGTATAACGGTCATCTAACACCGCCACCACCACCCCCTCTTATAGCTTATCATCCCCAACTTAGGCGTTCAATTCCAAGTTTACATAAGTTTACAAACGATTCACAAGAATATTATAAAAATACTATACACAAACAATTAAACGGTTACGACGATACAGCGCCTTGCAATACAGCTGTCTACGTTGAAGACGATTGCAATTACTATTCTGATTCAGAAACTGTTGAAGCAGCGTTAACTGGTCGACCTGTGTACGCTTACAGCAACGATTTCTACAACAGACAAGAAGCCCAAATGGGTCTACATAGTTTACTAAATAAATTCACACATTTTTTCAATTGGAATCCGTCGACAAATCACTACAGCACCACCGCCCAAAGGGAGGGTAAACGTAAGAGGCGATCGGACGAATCGTATGCTGGGGCAGATATAAGTGGTCCTCAGCAGATAAAATATCGTAAGGTTGAGAATCGTTTTCCTAAATATATTGCTGCTGGTTCACACGAAGAGGATGATGTAAGAGATTTTTTGTCACCACAGCAAATAAAAAGCCACAACAAGGAATATTTATTGAATAATTCAGCACAAAGATCGAGAACTTTGTTGGAAATGTCCAACCGGCGTTCGTCTTCTATGGGTGAGAATTTATTTTTGTATATTAAACACCAGCCAATCAAAAAAGTAATATATTTTCTTTGTTTTTTTATTTGCTTACAGATAAACCACCTTTAAGAAAATCTATGTTTTCAGCTCCCCAAATTACCCAACAAGTAATCAGAAACACCAGTTATGCCGATGTTGAATTCTCTGATGACGATGAACCGATTTTAATCAAAGGTTTCGATATTAAACCCTCTACATTGTCTTCTATTAGACGAGTACCCGAAGTCCATAACATTCCCATTATACGCACCGATGAGCGTCTTAGGTCTTCTACACAACAAAGGCCTCCACCCCCGGCATTAATTGAACCCAGAACTGGTAGCATTTTACAATCATCCCTAATACCAGATATTGAAAACAGACGCAAACCTACGTATGCCGAAACTTTAAGGCAAAGTGTTGGTACTGGTCATATTTTGGGTGGTCGTAGCAGCATTTCTTCATCTGTAGCTTCTACCTCGGAGTCGTCACGTATATTAAACGGTTTAATAGGTCTACACTCAAATAATTGTTGGTCAACACAAAATCGCGCTTCCATTTTAAATCAAGAAAAGGAAAGCGAAGAGCGTGAAAAATATCAACAATTACTAGAACAAGTAGTGCCGCGTATTTACGGTGGAGAAAATAAACTATTCTCTTCTTCAACCTCCACATCAGCAGCAGCACAACGTCGGAGATCTGCTTTACTTTCAGGAACAGGTGTAACATCATCAGCACGCAGTTCTCCAGCTGCACAAAGACGATCTATGGGTTTGGGACAATCGATTTTAAAACGTCCACCATTATCATCAACAATTAATTTAGATGATGAGGGTGATGATGATGTTACCATCACCGGTGTTTCACATTTGAAATCATCGCGTTCAGGAAAAGCAAAACAATCTATGCCTTCAGCTACCGTCATCGTAGATGATGATGAAATATCGGACATTATAGATTTGGGTCATGAAGAAAGACATGTTTTAGCGGCTTGTGCAAAGATTCAAAAAGAGGAGAATTCTATTATAAATCTATGCGAAGATAAAGTGGAAAAACCCAAGAAAGATGCTTTGTAAGTTGAAAAGGATGTAGAATTAATTTAACTATTTTAAAATTTTTGAATTATTATTTTTAAAATAGACCATATGTAGAGCCAGTAAATTCTTTGAAAGAACGTTTCAATGCCTGTCCTATTATTAAAGAAAGTTGGGTGGAAAATTGGCAATCCAAATGGTTACAAATCAAAAAGAATCGTGATGATGAAGTTAAGGAGACACTTAAAGTGTAAGTATATTTATTTGATGTTATAAAGTGTTTGTTTATGTTTCTTAAAAACTGACATATTTTATATGTTAGTTCTGAAAAATTAACGGCCGAACGTCGTGCTGCTGAAGCTGAAATCCAGGAACGTTTACGGAAATTCCAAATTGTTGACCCTGAACTTTTGGTGGTCGATGATTTTGAAGATGTTGTGGAAGAACCAGAATTTGTTGAATTAACTCAAGAGCACAGAACACGTATTAATGCAGCTATTTGTGGTCCTTTAGATCAGGTAAGTTATTTATGTACATATTTTGGTATTGGTTTTTAGAGTACACAGAGGATAGGGAATTGCACAATGGGATGAAAGCATATGAAACATAATTTTCAAATAAGTCATAATTAAATCAGCTCTAGCTCAATAATGATAAAGTTCTAGTATTTTTTAGTTTTGTTATACTTCAGTTTGAGTTTACTTCAACTTTGGTTCTAGTTCAGTCCTAGTTAAGTTTTAGATCTGTTCTAGCTTTGTTTTAGTATAATTCTGCTTCAATCCTGTTAACATCGTGTTCGTTGATTCAATTCTGCTTTAGTTCTAGTTTAATACTAATTCAATGTTACATCAATTCAAGTTCAACTGTAGTTTAGCTCAATTCAAGTTCAATTGTTGTTCAGGTATTCGCCAGTTGTACTTTACATACAATTGTGTTTATTATTAGTTCTATTAGATTTCAACTCTACTTCAGTACAGTTCAAACTGTGAAAGTCATTTTAAGAAGGATCTAAAACAATAGTTGTGAAAATGATAAAATTTAATAAAATATTAGCGATGTATAAATCTAAAATTCTCTTAAACCACGTAAATATTTATATTTCATTAAAATATATTTCTTTAATATTTTCCTTCTCAGGTTTTGGTTTCGAAATTCAATTTGAATATTACACGACGCGACATACACACTTTGTGCGGTCATAATTGGCTCAACGACGAAGTCATTAATTTCTATATGAATCTGCTAACTGAACGCGGAGAAAAGAAACATGAATCTCATGGTTTGCCTACAGTATATGCCATGAATACGTTCTTTGTGCCGCGTTTAATGCAAGCCGGTCATGCTGGCGTAAAGCGCTGGACGCGTAAAGTTGATATCTTTGCCAAGGACATTCTACCAGTTCCTGTTCATGTTGGTGGTGTTCATTGGTGTATGGCTATAATACACATGAAAGATCGTACCATTAAATATTACGATTCTATGGGTACACCCAATCCTAGTGTACTCAAGGCTTTGGAACAATATCTCAAAGATGAATCGATGGATAAACGTAAACAGCCATTCGATACAAGTGGTTTTGTTATCGAATCGGTGCAGGGTGTACCAAGACAGATGAATGGTAGTGATTGTGGTGTGTTCAGTTGTATGTTTGCCGAGTATATAACAAGAAATCGTGAGATAACATTCTCTCAGCAAAATATGGAATATTTCCGACAAAAAATGATTCTGGAAATCGTTATGGGTGAATTGTTGCAGTAGGTCTAGGGGGCAAATGAATGATATAAAACGAAAATACTAGTTGTCCTACAATATGGCTTTTTTTCTATTTTAATTTCTTAAAGCATTATATGCTTACATTTAATTTTTTTGCTTTATTATTTGTATACATTTCTAAAATTTAGTTCTATTTTCTATTTGTGGATTTTTAAATATTTTCATTAATATTTTTCCTTTAAACTTTTCTACTATCATCTTGTATTTTTTTGTAATTTAAGTTCTTTCATTACTATTATCATACTTTTCAAATAAATAGCTTTGTGTTTTTCTTTCTTTGTCATCAAAATTTATAGTAATAACTTAACTACTAAACAACATTTAACTTAAGCTTGAAATTTCTTTTTTTTTATAATTATATCATAAGATACTTTTCTTATTTGCTAAAGCTAATTGCAATTATTTTGTAAGTTTCTTTTTATATTTATATCTTTAATTTTCTTAAACAAAAAAGGCCAATTTAAGAAAAACTGCTAAGAAACAAGAAACTTTAAGTGTAAACTATTTAAAATACCACTAAACAACACTCGTAATTTATTTCTTAAATATAAACATAAAAAAACATAAATATTTCTATATCTAAATAAATAAAAATATAATAATAATAAACCTAATCATAATAAAAAAAAAAACTTAAAATTATATATCTACAAAACAAAAAAAAAAAAAAAAAAAAAATCAAGTAAACATTTATGGATATTTAAATTAAAATTACATATATTTAAAATATAAAGAAATTATATTTCTTTTAGTTTTGCTTAAACTTAAAATTTAGATTTTAGCAAACCATAACTTCCCTTGAGAATCCCCTCATTTATAATAACTAAATAATATTTCATCATTTAAAAGATTTCTTTTTTATAAACAATTTTAATTTCAAAAAAACTAACTAAAATTAAACATAAATTTCTGTTTTTGGTATTAAGAAACACAAATTGTAAAACTTATTAATTATTTATATATATATTAAACAACAAAAATAAAATTCACTTAAATATCTGCATTAATTAATACATTTAAAAGTAACACTATAAAAAAAAACACAAAACACACATTATTGATTTAATGAAATATACGAAAAAGAAAAAAAAAAAAGATCAAATAAAGTTTAATTTAAATGTCTATGAAGTTTTCTCCACAAAATGGTTTTTATTAAAAAGAAAGATTTTTACAAGATCTGATTTCACAACACACTGTTAAAATTACAATAGGACCACGACCCTCTACCAATTTGAATAGTTAAATTACAAGAATAGCTTTTTGTTTTCAGTCCTAGTTCAGTTCTAATTCTGTTCCAATTCAGTTCTGTTCTAGTTCAGCTTTTGTTCAGTTTTAGTTCAAATCTACTTTAGTTATACTTCACTACTATTTTAGTTCTATTTCAATTCTAGTTTGTTTTCCGACCTTCTTGGAGAGTTATTGCACAACCCTAGTCTGCCACGAAACCTCTTTCAAGAACTTCTGCTGTATAACATAGAAAAAACAAGTAGAGGAGATATATAGTATTAATATAACTCAATATTTCAAATTCCATGTATTTTAATTAGGTTTTACAGGGGAGTTAGGCGAAAAAGTTTTCAGACGTGGCCATTTTCGTTTCAAACTTTCGTAGTTAGTATTCTTTATGGTATATTTCTATTTATGAACCAAATTGGCGGTGTTTTAAAAATGGAATAAAAAAATTTAAGTTTTACGTTTTATTAGTTTGTTTGTACTCGATAGTACTTTTAACAGACAGACCAAGAATACGAATATTTCAAAATGTTACAAACGAAATAACCAAAAAGTCAGTATTTCTATTAAATCTACGGTTTTTTATTATCGAAAGCTGGAACTTTTCTTATAAAAACCGTAAGTTCTTTTTCAGGCTGCGTCATATTTTGTCTGGTTGTTAACTTTGTTGTGGAAAAATCATAGTTTAGTTTTATTTTCCCGCAAATAAAAACTTGCAATTTAAACATGGTATTTCTGGACATTCTGTAGGGCAGAATGTTTCTAGGTTTAGACATCGGTTAACTAACTATTGGTTTATCTAATAAAGGTTACTTGTAATTTTTGTATTTGAATCGACACAAATTCTCCCCTTGGGTGAAACGAACTGATTGCCAAAATTGGTTAGTTAAATTTATAATTTTTTACTTCCGGATTCACTAATATTTCAATTGTCCTAGATTCTTCGTTAATTTTCAAGTAAATAGCAGCAAATAACATGACTAAAGTATAGTTTTTTTATGACATCCCAAAAAATTCCCGGTAGGAACAAATATATTAGCTTTTAAATTCTGATTTATGACAGATTTCAGATAAACTAATTAGAACTTTAGCATTTCTAAAACTACGATCTCAAATTTGTAGATTTCAGAATGTGAAATTTTTATGATTTATTTTGATTTATCTTAAAGATATCTTAGGGGTTTAGAAGATCAAAATACCTAAAATTTTGTGTCCTTTTGTAATAAACAATTACAATTTGAAATATACGATCTGATCACAATTAATCGCATGTTTTACGAATATATAAGTTTTCAATAGGAAAATCAATATTTGCTAAGAAAAACAAGTGATTACAAATGAAGTTTATTTGCACCAACAAAGTATTTTTTCAGAGTTATAGATGTTTTTACACATAACTCATAAATTGTATTTATTTTTTGTATATTTTTAAGATTTCTTTAAAAATCGATTTATGAGAATTATAGTGATCACAGTTTTAACTAATTTTGCTTTATCTCTTCATTTAACCAAATTTAACTATATAAAACAAATCAATTTATATAGGGAAATTGAGTGATCTTAAATTTCAAATATTTTTTGCACTATCTCTTGAGTTTATCAAGATATTATATGTTACTAAAAATTGAATTTTGTATTGAAATTTGAGTGATCAAAGATTTTAAATTTTTTTCTTTATCTCTTCATTTAATAGAACAATATTTTGTTATGATTATTTATTTAATAAAAAAATAACTGCGAAAGCATGAAAATTTATAACATTTTCCAGTTTTCTTAGGAAAAAAGTGCAGCAAATAAAACACTGAAGTTATCACACAAAAAGTTTATTTTTTACCGAATAGCTTTTATTACCCAAATTGTTGTAGTAAGCAATGTAAACATAATTGTTTGTGAGCGTATTTCGGCGAGAATAAGAAATTAACTGATTATGCGATCTCTCAATAAACTTAATAAACAAATCTCAATTTCAAATCTATTTCTGAAATAACGTTTGTTTACAAAATTAGAAAAGTTTTAACAGTTTTAAAAATTTCTGATCAGAAACAAATAAAGTTTTATTTGCGATTAAAAACTAATATTTTTTTTATTAAGGAATTTAAGTGATCATTGATCAGGGTTAAACGATTATTTCGAATGTTAGGAAGCTTTTAAGAAAAATTATAAACCATTTTAGTTATTTCAATATTTTGATCTCAAATAAAGCTTATTTTCATGCAAAAGGAATTAAAAAAGTTATATTTTTTTTATTAAATTTATTAAGATTGATCTATTTTTTATCTTACACTTTCGTCTTAACTAAGTTAAACTATTTCGCTCAATTATAGAAATTAGCTGGCTTGTTTGTAAACATTTTGTTAAAAATCAAAATTAATTATTAACCAAAACACACAAAAACGTATTAGTATGTCAAATATTTCATTCGAAAACATTTAATTTTTCTTTTTTTTAAGATTTTGTTTTTTCAAATTACTTTTGAAGAGAATACCGCAATAACACAGCAACTCCCTAATTTTTAGTTTTATTTTTGATTTTGACCTATTTTTTATACTGTTTATACTCACCATCAAAAAATGATGGGCGATATATTGGGTTTTACATTCCGTTTGTAATATGTTAAACAATTTGTTTAAGACCCCCAATATGTATATATATTGTGGGTCCTGATATGATTCTAAGTCGATCTAGTGATGTTCATCTGCCTTCTTGCCTACCTGTTTGTCTGTGTGTTTGTTTGAAAGAACTATAGAATCGCTCGGTATGAGTTAGGAAGACAGAATTTGGCACAAATATTCTTATACAAGGTTTGATTGGTATTGAAAATGGGCAGAATTGG
>JACGTJ010001705.1:0-11308 GCA_014858695.1 Chrysomya rufifacies | reverse complement strand
TTCATCTATTTCTATACATACTACGGACTTGGACTATCCATAAATCGATAGAATTTTTTTTTTTTAATTGTTTAAATCGGTTAATAAATAGAATAGAATTATTGTCAAAAAACGAATTAATATTATTCATAATAGTTCTTTTTGTTTTGCTAATAAACCTTTGTTTTGAATTTGTAAAGCCGTTATAAAAGATAGAGATTTCATTGTTTCAATGAAAATTTTACTGATTTTTGAAGGATTTTTCGGTTTAACATTTTACTGGATTCGACCATCTGAAACGGGGAATGGAATAGGCTATTTTTGAAGGATTTTATATTGCTAGCCAAATTAAGTGAAGTGTATATAAGATTCGGCATAGCCGAGTATAGCGTTCTTAAATGTTTAATATTAATTTTTCCTTGAAATAAGGTGTTGAGTTGGACATAAATAATTATCATTTAATATGTCATATTCTTCAGTGAGTTATACAGTGATCTCGCGAAAATGAGTCTTTAGAAACGTGGACTAATTCAAATTAGTTTATTATAATATGTATAAATTTTATTTTTATATTTTGCTGCTTTTTAAAATAAAAAATCTATAATATCATAGATTATTAGAACTGTTAATTAAGCCCAATTAATCCAAATCGAAACTTCAAAAATAGTGATACAATGGGTAAAGCCAGACTACATGATACCCTACACCACTTTATACAAGGCAAATTGGCACATAAGTTAAGATAAATACGAAGGACATGCTAAATTTCATCAACTTAAAAAAACTCATTCCGTAGTTACATGCGGGCTAGGTGAAATAATGGATCAATCATGACCTTTTTCCACAGCTTTCGTTTTTCTATCAAAATCTTTACCAAATTTAGGCGAAATATCTTCAAAACTGCAACCTCAACCACATATTTTATTATTCATATGTGTTTTATTATCACTTGGGGAGATCACTTGTTATGAGGGCTATTTGAAATAATGATATTAAAATGAAACTTGGTACATAAGTTAAGATCAATAAAAAGTTATACGCGATAAATTTCAGTAAAATACAAGCTCATCTAATGGAGTTATTAGTTTAAAACCTTATTCCTGGATGTACATTTATATGGGGCCTAAGTGAAATATAATCGACTAAGAAAGTGATTCTGAATCAAGGCGGGTATTCGAAAATTGTTTCTCTATGTTACAAAAATCCGCACACACACATCATGGATTTTTATATAAAATAGTGACCGTATTATCACTTTTATCATATAAAGAAAAATGTATTCTCTATTCTTTTTCTGTTATTTATGCATAAAATGCTTAAGACGTTGAATTGTTCTGATGATATCCAAACAAAATTTTGAAACGCAATAAAAATAAAATACGAAATGTCGGGTAAGAAAAGTACCAAATGGCAAAAATAGTATCAAGAACCTAAAAGTACAAAAAACCCTACCAGAAATGTAAAAAAAGTTCTAATAACATAAAAAGTGCCTAAACATAAAAAGTAACTAAAGTAGTTATAAAAAATAGATCTCAATTTGATAATAATTTCATTTAAGAGTATTACAAAGAAAACAAATTAATTAAAATTATTTTTTTTTTATTATTTACTACCTAGAAAAATTTGTCCACTGTTATTTTAACTTAAATCTAGGGAAATTGTTTAAAATTTATTTAAAAAAATAATAATAATGTAAAATATATCGCATTTTTAAAATACCTTGCCGATAGAAAATAAATAGAAACTTACCTTAATAGCATTGTTAATTGCAAATCGTGAGCCAATCTTTCCAATGCTGGTACACCCTCAACTCTTAAAATATTTATTTTTTCCCTTAAAGATCGAGAAACATTATTCTGGCCTTGGCGTTCGCGTAAAATTTCTATAATATTTGGTTGTCTTAAAAATGCAATAACCTACAAGAAAACAAATAATTTTGTTTTTAAAAATCAATCAATTTAAAAATTCTTCTAATCAATATGTATGTTATGACAGTCATGAGTTTACAAAATATGTTTATAAATATTTGTCATACCTTTTCATTATAGGCAACGGGAACCTCATTATAACCATTGTTCGCCGAAGCATTTGAAGAACTGGGACCATTACCATATGAAGACGATGTTGCTGACGATGCCGAACCATAATGTGACGACATATCATTTTGCATAAATTGACTTTGACGATTTGAGGATGATGATGTCGATATTGTTGATGTAGGACGTGGTGGTGGTAATGGTGGATTACCAGATGATATACAATTACCATCAATTGAATCGTACTGTTGTTGATGACGATGACGTATTATACGTGGACAATCAATTGGTAAACGGGGATCCATAAAAGATGTCTGACGATTATTATGATCTATGAAAAATTGTTTGCCAGACTGATCAAGTTTAGTCTCCCAACATGAAGGCAAATCGCGATTTAGTTGAGCAAATGAGTTGACTAGAGCAACTAAATCTTTATTATATTGATAACGTTGAAAACACGAAGGATCACGACGAATACGTATAACCATATGTTTTAAGGCAGCATTGCGATTGTAAATTGCTAATGCATCTTCGTTGGTGTGGAGCATGGAATAAAAATCCGGACGGCATAACATTAGAACAGCTGGGTGTACTGAAAGATTGACATGTTGAAAATTGAAAGCCGATTGTGTTGAAGGAGTTTGATTGTTATTGTGATGAAGTGTTAACGTTTGCGAGGTTTGTTGAGGTGATGACTCACTTCCAGCATTATTTGTGGCGGCAGCAATAGTATTGGGACGATTTTCATTAGTAATAGTGCGACGTATAGACTGATAACGTCGATCTAATTGTTGGCGGTGATGTTGCTCTCTACCTCCAGGACCATTAAGGGTAGCAGAACCGTTAGAACCAGGCCGTTGCCAAGATGTAGTTCTTGTGGTGTGATCTATGTAGAAAATACGACCATGACTATCCATTCTAGCTTCCCAAGCTGGTGGTAGTGGTTCAGCGGTTACTTGAACATTTGATGGATCTGCATCTGCTGAAAATATTGCACTAGTACGTAGTAAACCTCCAGCAGCACCCCTTTCAGGAATAGAAGGCAAACGAGTGCTAGTAATATGTACAACACCCATATCATCACCGGCATTGTCGTCTTCATCGTCATTATCAGCATCAGTGTGTGAATTAGAATTACCAGCAGCTAGTTGTACTATATCAGCAGTACGTACCCGCTCTTCGTTACGCATGTTAGAACCCTGAAAGGCTGGCGACGAAGGTGGTGTTCGTGAAGATAAATAATTGTAATCTAAGTGACTAGTATGAGCAACACCACCTAAAGCCTCAGACCCTCCTACACTACCCCTTGGACTTGAGCCAATATACGTATCATCTAGATTATTATTAACGGCCATATTCGCAGCAGCCGCCGCAGCTGCAGCTTGCATACGTGCATGTCGCCGAGCATGATGCGTAGGTGTTGGAGGACAAATTAAATTTGCTGCAGCTGCACCAGCGCCCACACCTCCAACACGTTTAAGCAAACGCTGTTGTGGACGATTGTGTAACACAGGTGTGACCGATGATGAGGCAGCAGCATTTGTGGAAGAACACACCTGTTGTTGTTGGACATTATTTAACACCTGGGCTTCCGGTGATAATTGAAAATCTAAAGGCGAAGCACTACGTGTTGAGCAACCAGATGGTGGGCTACGATGGCGTTTTGGTGACAACATTAAACGACTGGGTGATTGGGATTGACGCTCTTCGTATCCCGCTTTACCATTCGACAAAGTGCGTGTTAATGGTCTATGTTGCCTTAAGGTAGCCGTCGACGAATTTGAAGGATTTTGTGGAAATTGGTTGATGCATGTATTTTCTTTTGTAGGAAATGCTGGAAATTCATAAGTTTCCGTAGCTGGCACTTTTTTGGTGGTTATAGTGTTAATATAACTATCAGGACCAATTTTCTTTTTAATTAATGGTTTAAATTTCATAGCTGGCGGTGAGGGTGTAGCATTGTTAAGCTCATATTGAGGACTGGAATTTGTAGATGAATTTGCACTGTTTAAAAGAAATAACGGAGAATTGTTGCAACTATTGGAATTGCTATTAAAACCATTTGATGAACCATAGGCTGTCTCTAAAGAATCATCAGTATCCAAGATGTCAAATTTAAAAACATCACCCTGTAAGCGAAAATCCCTTCCCAAGGCACGTGGAGGCCATGATCTTTCCAATGGTCTATGTTGAGGCTGTCTTAAGTGTTTTTGCCGCCTCTGTATTTGGGCTTCTTTGTTGGCACTTGCGGAAGCATGCAATGCTGCTGCAGCCCCCAGTAAACTTTCCACGGCCGCAGCTTCTTCATCGGCCTCCTCATCTATTGTAAAGCTAGCAGGCCTCACGATACCCTGACTACTGTCATCTACTTCAAATACCGTTTCGGCTGGCACTGTTTCATAACATTCTCGAGCTATCCACAAGTTAAACGAATCAGTTGCCGTTGCTGTGGTTGGTGTGGAGGAGGCTGGCGATTTTACGCTTGATCTTTTCTCTTTCTTTTTAGCTCCACTTAATGGTGTCGAATTTCCACTCTGTGGTGATAATGTCCATGATTTGCGTCGAGCTCCTCCTCCTACACTGCCTGCACCATCACTACCGATACTACCATTGTATGAGTTTGTAGGTGATAATGTAGTGGTAGAAGCTGGAGTTTCACATGATTTTGTCGAAAGTAACGTTTGCTGTCGTTGCTTTTGGGCTTGTTCTTCTTCGGTGCTCGAGTAGCTGGTTTTGTTAATGTGATTGTAGTCTTTAAGAGCTGTAGAAAAATAATGAAAGTATAAGTTAAATAAATCAGTTAATTTAAAAACGTATAAATATAAAAAATACAGATAATTTTAAGATTTCTGATCTAGCATGTCTGATTTTTAAACATTCACAAAGTTTGTTAAATTCAAAAATTGTAAGTGTATCACGAATTTAAAACAAATAACTTGAATGGAAAAGCTATGTTTAAAAACCTAAAGAACTATCAAGAATTTATAAAAATATCTAAAATATAAGAAAAGTCTAAAGAAGTTCAAAAATCTTTAATAAAACACATATCCAAATAATCTATATATGTTCTGCAATATAAGGCGATATATAGTTACTAAACCCTTTACAATCGACTTTCTAAAAAACCCTTTTCATCGGATCTATTCACCAAACACCAAGTAACAGTCTAAATTTCAACATTCTAAGTGCGGGCGTTCAAAATGTAGATTGAACAATTAATCTGTCAGTCAGTAAGTAACAAAAATTTAAAATAAATAAACACCCCTATCGTCATTGAGCTTATTGTTTATCTTATAAATACTATATTTATATGTATTATCTTTCTAATACCTAATGCAATATTTTTTTTAATTTTTATATGTTAATAGTCTTACTTTTATCACGCTTTCGCCTCATCACGACAGGTTGTTCTTCCATTTCTTTCTCAGGCTCTGCTTCACGTTGTACATGAATAAAATCATCTTGAGTTGTATACAAAAGATTTAAATCCTTTTCATTCTCATCCTTTAAAGCATCCTTGATACAAGAAACTATACCAACTGCGCCTTCA
Source organism: Chrysomya rufifacies (assembly GCA_014858695.1). NCBI lineage: Eukaryota > Metazoa > Arthropoda > Insecta > Diptera > Calliphoridae > Chrysomya > Chrysomya rufifacies. Next base: position 5,743 of record JACGTJ010001705.1, on the reverse strand, counting down.
CATTCGTCATCCATATCATGATCAAGTTCATTATTACCAGTATCGCTATCAATAGCTCCATCTGCAGTTCTTTTACCCATTTGAACACTTAAGAAATGTTTATCCAACTGTAATTGATTTTTTTGATTTTGATTATTACTTGATATTTCAATTACAGTATCAATTTGTGGGAATTGTGATGGTAAAGGTGCTGTTGACGATGTGACGTCATTTCTTGTTTTCAATGATTTTTCAAATGTCAATACTAGTTCCGGTTCACCGGCAGCTTCATAAAATGTTTGATTATTCTCATCGTCATCTTCGTCATCATTATTAGCATTGTTATTGTTTTTGTTAATACTATTGCTTCTGCTATTGTTTTCTGCTAAGAGGGGGGTTGCTGAAGCACTATTGTTTACATTATTTTCTATTTTTGTTTTTGTTTGTACGGTAGAATTTGTAAAGCAGCTGCTACTGTCAGTTTTAAACTCCTTTTGTTCATTGTTTTTATTCAATTCTATGTTGTTACCAGCATATTCGCCACTTGTTGCCGGTGATTGCATAGTACAAGTTTGTTTACAATTACCTACCACTTCTCCCTCTGCCATTTTCAATTCCCTTTCACTATCTATCTGCTCCATATGTTTTTTTTAGTAAAAGTTGTTTGTTATTTATGCATTTCTCTTGAAATTTCTCTTTTTCTTTCTTGATAATAAAATGCGTTACGCCAGCTTAAAGTTAGTTTTACTTATTATATAATATTTTTACACAAATATAATTTTTTACTTTTTAATTTTATTATAAAATAATTACAAACATGTTTACATTATTTTTAGTTGGTTTTGTTTTGATCACTAGTTTCTTTGATTGACTTTTCTCAAGTTTTCTTTATGCTCCACTTTTGATTTATAGATTTTTCTAACTATGCTCTAATTACACCAAATTATTTTTGCACTATTTAATTTTCTTCAAATTTTTTGCTAATAAATTATATGAAACTTTTATTTTTAAAACTTTATAAAAAAATAAAATATTAAATAATTTCACATTTACATGTATATACCAATTTGTTTTGTGACTGGTATTTTATTTAAAAGTTTAATTAGTTTCCTGGTTATTAATTGCCTTAATTTTTCGCTGTACTAAGCTGTCTCAATGACCCATTTTTAAAACACTTTAAAATGCTTAAATATCTATATTTTCGATTTAATTTTATCTTTAAATTATTCAGCTTCTCATTTTCTATACTTTTTTGCAATTTTTATTTATAAATTTTGATTTATTTAGTAATTAATATAACTTTTTCTAGAGACAAAAATATCTTTCAACCGAACACTAGGAAAAAATTTTCACTATTTGACATTTGCAATGTTTCTCTCATTCTTATAGTTGTTTTTGTAATTTGTATTATAGCATTTAAAGCTGCCATACCTGATGGGATTTTTCCAAAAATTTACAAAATTTCAATCATAAATTGTTATTAGTTTTCACTAATAACAATTTCTAAATTTATTGAAATATAAACTTTCATTGAATTGAAATCAAGAAACCAACTTTGGGCATTCCAATATATGAAAATATAATTCAAAAGTTTATTTTCAATGAATAAATCACGCAAACTTCAATATGGAAATGTAACAAAGATTTGTGGCTTATGTCCAAATCTCCGAATTTTTATTTGTAGCAGTTAGCTCTCTTTAATATTCGAATTATAGCCCTAAAAAGTTATATACCTATAGGAGATAATCTAAAAGCAAGGCGAAAAATCGTATACACAGAAAAATTTTGTAATATTGAAAAATTTCAATTAAGTAAATTTTCTCATAAAATAAAGTCGAAAGTTAGCTGTGAATTCCATCGCCGACAGCTGATATTAGTGTCTGAAACGCCGTCAACTTTGCTCGGCTTAGTTCTTTTCGGCGTGTTTTATGTTTGTGGACACGATTCATACACAAAATCATATTTATTTTATAGAAATAAATAAATTTAATACATTTTTTAAAAATAAATAAATAATGGCTGAAACTGGTCAACTTTCTAAAAAGTAAGTAAATAGTTGCAACTAAATAAAAGCACAAAATCATGGAATAAACATTAACAGAAATAAGGTGCCGTGTTGTCAAAAGTATTAATGAAATGATTGAATCCTCAGGGGGGATGGAAAAAAAGTGAGGTTATAATGAATTACACGCAATATTTTTAATATTTCTTTCTCGGCGAAAGAAAAAAAGGTTTAAAATTTATTAGAAATAGAAAAATTGTCGTTAACATTAATTGAAATAAGTGAAAATTTTAAGTGTAACATAAAGCATGTTAAGTCTGACGAAATGTATTCAAAAATTTGCTCATATTTCATGGGCACAACGTACTGTAGTAAAGCAAAGTGCCACTTGCTTTTTGCATGTTTCTGCAGTTTTGAAACAGCCCAGTAAAAGAACAAAACTGTAATTCCAGGAATTAATTTAAATAAATTAGTCATATATTAAGAGTATTTTTTATTGTTGCAGTGAACTTAAACGCCGTTTAAAGGCTGAACAAAAAGCCAAAGAAAAAGCGGAAAAGGAAGCCAACAAAGCCGCTACTGCTCCTGCTGCTAATGCCGAGGGTAAAAAGAAATCTGCTGCAGCCGCTGAAGAAGAAGTTTCACCCAATGAATATTTCAAATTGCGTTCGGCTGCTATCGCAGAATTGAAAAAATCTCCCGAAACACATCCCTATCCTCATAAGTTCCATGTCAGTATTTCATTGGAAAATTATATCAATAAATATGCTAATCTTAAGGAGGGTGAAATGCTGGAAAATGAACAACTAAGGTAAGTGTTTTATTTTTCCTAACAAAATGGCTTTCTTAATTTCATACATGTCCTTAGTATTGCTGGCCGTATCCATGCTATACGTGAATCTGGTGCTAAATTAATCTTCTACGATTTGCGCGGTGAAGGTCTTAAACTACAAGTTATGGCCAATGCAAAATTATACAAAAGTGAACAAGATTTTGAAGTTGATACCGGTAAAATAAGACGTGGTGATATTATTGGAATTAATGGTTTCCCAGCCAAAACTAAAAAGGGCGAATTGTCGATTGTACCCAAAGAAGTAAGTAAAATACAGTTTTTTATGAAATACTTTTATACGATTCGTAAAATATTAAATATTCTCCTAAGATTAAATTGTTGTCGCCCTGTCTGCATATGTTGCCTCACTTGCACTTTGGCTTAAAAGATAAGGAAACACGTTTCCGTCAACGTTATTTAGATTTGATTCTGAATAACAGAGTACGTGAAACTTTCCAAATTCGGGCAAAGGTAAAATATGTCTACTCATTAAGGTGAATATCCAATAATGTGTTTGAAATATTTCAGATCATTTCTTATGTCCGTCAATTTTTGGATAATATGGGTTTCCTTGAAATCGAAACACCTATGATGAATATGATTGCTGGTGGCGCTACTGCTAAACCTTTCATTACACATCACAATGACTTAAATATGGATTTGTATATGCGTATTGCACNNGTATTGCACCCGAATTGTATCATAAAATGTTGATAGTAGGTGGTTTGGATCGTGTCTACGAAGTAGGTCGTCAGTTCCGCAACGAAGGTATTGATTTGACTCATAATCCTGAATTCACAACCTGTGAATTCTATATGGCCTATGCTGATTACCATGATCTTATCGAAATTACCGAACAAATGATTTCGGGTATGGTTAAGGCCATACATGGTACCTATAAAATCAAATATCATCCCGAGGGTCCTGAAGGACCAGAAGAAGAAATTGATTTTACTCCACCCTTCAGGAGAGTGAGCATGATTAAGACCTTAGAAGAGAAATTAAATATTAAATTCCCTTCGCCTACAACGCTAAACACACCCGAGACAAATGAATTTTTGTCGCAATTATGTATTAAACATAATGTTGAATGTCCAGCACCCAGAACAACAGCACGTTTGTTGGACAAATTAGTTGGTGAATTTATTGAGGAGACTTGCATAAATCCAACATTTATTTGTGAACATCCACAAATTATGTCTCCATTGGCCAAGTATCATCGTAGTGAACCTGGTCTTACTGAACGTTTTGAATTGTTTGTTATGAAAAAGGAGATATGTAATGCCTACACTGAACTAAACGATCCTGTGGTTCAGAGAGAACGTTTCGAGCAACAAGCCAGTGATAAGGCAGCTGGTGATGATGAAGCTCAATTGGTGGACGAAAACTTTTGTACTTCTTTGGAATATGGTTTACCTCCTACAGGCGGTTGGGGTATGGGTATTGATAGATTAACCATGTTCCTAACAGATTCCAATAATATTAAGGTTTGTTAGAGTACATATATATTAAAAAAAAATATTTTAAATATTTTTATTTTTAGGAGGTTCTGTTGTTCCCCGCTATGAAGCCTGACGATCCAAATCGTGCTCATCCTGCGGAATTGAATAATACTGAAGAACAGAAGGAATAATGTGTTTCTTTAACAAAACTTTAGCTGGTTACTAATATTAGTTTTTACATAAAGCTATAATTTATTTAAAGTGTTTTTTCTTATATAATTTTTCCAAATGAAAACTTTTTCCTTTTTTTAAGTTTATTTTAGTTATACATTCTGTTCTGTATCAGTGAATCTGTTAAAATTATGAAAAAAAAATTAAAATAACAATTTGCATTTTGTGAATTTCATAAATAATTTGATAAAAGTATCTCCACAATAAAATTTGGAAAATACTATAACAGACTGTTTCTTTCAAATTAAAATTTATACATTTAGAAAGGAAATTAAATTAAAAAAATCATAAGAAATTGATAATTCATAACTCTAAATAATTTCAGAAATATGTATTTAAATTGGTTTGAAGTTTATGCACTTGTTTAATATACTTAAATTAAAATTAATTATTTAGTAATTAATTTGGCGCAAATATAATTTACTTTTTTATGCTAAACATAAATCCGATGACATTTGCAAGAAAACTACCTATAAAAAACACATAGTCCGACAAATCTGAATTACAAATATGAAACCAAAACGTATCTATACAATTTCAGGCGAAAAGAGTTATTAGACTGTGGAATTATTCCCAATTCATAAGGTAAGCAATTACACCATCGGGCAATTCGTATACCAAAAGATCTCTAAGTATAAGTATTTGCTTGTGTCTAGTAGAATGTGAAAATTTAAATTGGTTACAAACTTTCGCAACACTACCACTTCAAAAAGCCCTTTTATAAACTTGTTTACTTTAAATTTTGGCAAAAATTTAAGATTTTGCAAAAAATCGAATTTTACTAAAATTCAATTTTTTTTTTTAATAAAAATATTTATTAGAAGAATAAACATTAGTTATATATTGGAAAATTTAAAATTTTTGTGAAAGTTTCAGAAAATGTTCGCAGTCAAAAAATTTACTGAAATTGCAATTTAAATTTAAAATTTAACGCAAAATGTTCAAAATGTTTTCTGAAATAGTTTTCCTTCTTTAATTTAAACTTTTAAATTTTTAAAAAGTCAAAATATTAACACTTTACTAAGAAGTATCAAAACTTTTATTAAAAATTGCAATTTTTACAAAAAATTTTAAATTTTAGCTTAAGATAGATTTTTTTTTATAAGATGGATTTTTTTTATACCATCAAAAAATGATGGGGGGTATATTGGATTTGTCATTTGTTTGTAACATGTTAAAATATTCGTCTAAGACCCCAACATGTATATATATTCTGGGTCCTGGTAAGATTCTAAGTCGATCTAGTGATGCCCGTCC